>QLOH01000513.1:600000-762192 GCA_026901365.1 Sesbania bispinosa | reverse complement strand
TCTGCCAAGGAGATTGGGATACTCTTGCAGCAGCCCATGAAGGTACTGAGACTGTCAAGCAATCGAAGATAAGTATGCTCATACATCAGTATGAGATGTTCAAGATGGAAGAATCTGAAACCATTGATCAAATGTTTGGAAGGTTTCAGACCATAACTAATGGACTCAGGTCCTTAGGCAGAACATACAACTCTGGAGATAATAACAGAAAAATCCTAAGGCTTGCCTAAGTCCTGGAGACCCAAAGTTACTGCCATTCAAGAGGCAAGAGATTTGAATTCTCTTAGAGTGGAAGAACTGTTGGGATCTCTTAAGGTCCATGAGCTTGAGCTTGGAGAAGATGACAACAAGAGAAAATCTCTAGCCCTAAACTCCAAGACCAAACAGTCTAGGCATGGCAACATCAAGGCTATGCAAGCTGAGGCAGCTTCAGAGGGAGATGAAGACTCTGAAGATAGCTCAGAAGATGATGATCTTGCTCTTCTAAGTAGGAAGATCAAGAGAATGCTACAGAACAGAGGAAGATTCAGAAAGAATCAACCTTCAACCTCAAAAGGAGGTAAGTCAGGTAAAGACATACAAACTGACAAATTATTTGTTTTGAGTGTAAGCAACCAGGGCACATGAAGGCTGAGTGTCCAAAACTAAAAGAAAAGAAGTTTTTCAAGAAAAAGAAAGGTCTCATGGCAACATGGGAGGATCTGGATGAATCAACTTCAGAAGAGGAGGAAGACACCTCAGAAGAGGCAAATCTGTGTCTCATGGCAAGCCTACCATCTTCAGACAGTTCTGAAGCTGAGGTATTCACTCTTACCTTGCAAGAAATGTATGATGATCTGGTGGAAAGTTCCAAGGAACTGTTCCTAGAGTATAAGAATCTATCCAAGGCTCACACAGAAATGTGTAACAAATATGAGTCTCTGGAAATAGAACATATTATGCTCAAGGAAAAGGTCTTGAGACTAAAAACCACAGTTCACAAACTGTGTCTGAAGAAAATAAAAAACTTCAGAAACAGATTGTAGAACTGACAAATGATCTGGCCAAGTTTGTCAAAGGAACAAAAAATTTAAACATAATGCTTGGAAATCAAAGACATTCCTCTGACAAAAGTGGACTAGGTTTTTTTGATCACAACTGTCTGAACCACCTACTGTCTTAAATTTTTCTAAAAGCAAAAAGAAGGTCACTGGGTGTTCTCACTGTGGTAAGCTGGACACAATGTGATTCAGTGCAAGCACAAGAGAAACAAGACCCAAAGCTAACAAAACAGGACCCAAAAGAACTTGGGTACCTAAAAACTTGATCATTCCTGTTGCAGATGTGTTTAACAGGACAAAGGAGACCCCACAAATGGTACCTGGACAGTGGGTGCTCGCGACACATGACAGGAGAAAGGTCTTTGTTCCAAAACCTTAGACCTAAGGAAGGAGGAGTGGTCACCTTTGGTGGAAATCAGCAAGGGAAGATCACTGGCATAGGGACTATAGGTATAATTCCTTCATCCCTCATTAAAAATGTTCTTCTTGTGGAAGGACTACAACATAATTTACTGAGCATAAGCAATTATGTGACAGTGGTTATGTAGTATCCTTTACCAAGGAAGGATGCATAGTCAAAGACTCCTCTGATCAAACACTTTTTACTGCTAAGAGACACAGCAATGTGTATAAAATTGATCTAGAGGATCTAGCAAGTCAAAATGTAAAATGCTTCATTTCTGTTGAAGATGAAAAACAGATTTGGCATCAAAGACTTGGGCATGCCAGCTTGAGATTAATCTCAAGATTAGCAAAACACAACCTTGTTAAAGGATTGCCCAAGCTCTCATACAAATCTGACATTTTATGTGATAGCTGTCTGAAAGGGAAACAAACAAGACACTCCTTCAAGAGTAAAGATGTTGTTTCAACTAGCAGACCACTAGAACTTTTACACATTGACTTGTTTGGTCCTATTAGAACAGAAAGTCTTAGTGGAAAGAAATATGGTTTGGTCATCGTTGATGACTATTCTAGATTCACATGGGTGATATTCCTTAGAAACAAGGATGAGACTTTTAAGAATTTCACAATATTTTGTAAAAGGTACAGAATGAAAAGGGATTCTGTATTTCTGTCATAAGAAGTGATCATGGTGGGGAGTTTGAGAATGCAAATTTCAAATTGTTCTGTGATGAGAATGGGATCTCACACAATTTCTCTGTGGCAAGAACACCTCAACAGAATGGGGTTGTTGAGAGAAAGAACAGAAGTTTGCAAGAGATGGCAAGGACCATGCTCAACTCAAGCAACTTACCTAGAACCTTCTGGGCAGAAGCTGTTAACACAGCTTGTTACCTTCAAAACAGAATATTGGTAAGACCAATTCTGAAAAAGACTCCATATGAATTGTGGAAAGGAAGAAAACCCAACATATCATATTTCCACATCTTTGGATGTGAATGTTTTATACTGAACACCAAAGATGATCTTGGAAAATTTGATGCAAAGTCTGATAATGGATTTTTCATTGGATATTCTGAAACATCTAAAGCATATAGAGTGTATAACTCTAGAACTTTAACTGTTGAAGAAACCATTCATGTAAAATTCAATGATAACAAAGAGACTGATAGGGAACTATCAGATCTAGAAGATGATTTTGCAGGAATGGAGCTGAATGATCACAACGATTTGAAGGATGAGCACCTGTCTGAAGCTCCTGCTGTTTCTGAACCTCTTCAGACAAATGTTGAGTCTCAGACAGATGTGATGTCTCCTCCTAAAACTGATTGGAGATACAAGTCACATCATCCAAAAGAGCAAATCATTGGCAGCACTTCAGAAGGAGTTAAGACAAGATCAAAATTCAGACATTTGAATTCTCTTGCTCTCCTGTCTGAAATTGAGCCAAAGAGCATTGATGAAGCTCTGCATGATGAAGGGTGGATCCTAGCCATGCAAGAGGAGCTAAATCAATTTGCTAGGAGTGATGTCTGGACCCTTGTTCCTAAACCCCATGGGAAAACAATTATTGGAACCAAATGGGTGTTCAGAAACAAGCTGTCTGAAGAAGGCAAAGTTATCAGAAATAAGGCAAGGCTAGTAGCTCAAGGTTATAACCAGCAAGAAGGTATTGACTTCACTGAAACCTTTGCCCCAGTGGCCAGGTTAGAAGCAATTAGAATTCTTTTATCTTATGCTGTAAATAATGGCATCAAACTATATCAAATGGATGTCAAAAGTGCCTTCCTCAATGGTTTCATTGAAGAAGAGGTTTTTGTTAGACAACCCCCTGGTTTTGAAGATGTAACTTTTCCTGAACATGTGTTTAAACTCAAGAAAGCTCTCTATGGTCTGAAACAAGCCCCAAGAGCTTGGTATGAAAGACTGAGCAGTTTTCTTGCAACTAATGGTTTTGAAAGAGGAAAAGTTGACACAACTCTTTTTAGAAAACAGTCTAACAAGGATCTTATACTTGTCCAAAATATGTTGATGACATTATTTTTGGTTCAACTAATTCTTCATTGTGCAAAGAGTTTTCTGAGTTAATGCAATCTGAATTTGAAATGAGCCTAATGGGTGAACTAAAGTTTTTTCCTTGGACTTCAGATTAAGCAAGATTCTGATTGTATATGGATCCATCAAGAGAAATATACAAATGAAATGCTTAAAAAGTTCAAACCTAAGTGATTGCAAAACCCATGTCAACTCCAATGCATCCTTCTGCATCTTAAATAAAGATGATAATGAAGAACCAGTAAATCAAACTTTGTATAGAGGAATGATTGGTTCATTATTTGTATCTAACAGCAAGCAGGCCTGACATCATGTTCAGTGTGTGCCTGTGTGCTAGATTTCAATCTGATCCAAGAATCACTCACTACAAAGCTGTAAAAAGAATTTTCAGATATCTTAAAGGTACTACTAATCTTGGTCTGTGCTATAAGAAAAGTAAGGATTGCAGGTTAGTAGGATACTGTGATGCTGATTTTGCTGGAGACAGAGTTGAAAGAAAAAGCACCAGTGGTGGATGTCACTTCTTTGGAGAAAATATGATCAGCTGGTCAAGCAAAAGGCAAAGCACAATTGCATTATCAACAGCTGAAGCAGAATACATCTCAGCAGCCAGTTGTTGCTCACAACTATTATGGGTGAAGTATCAACTTGAAGATTTTAATATTGCAATATCTGTTATACCTGTGTTATGTGATAATACCAGTGCCATTAATTTATCTAAAAATCCCATTCAACATTCTAGGGCCTAAACATATAGAAATCAAACATCATTTCATTAGAGACTATGTTCAGAAAGGTGTTTTGATATTCAGTTTATTGATACAGAGCATCAATGGGCTGATATATTCACAAAACCTCTAACTGAAGATAGGTTTAAGTTCATCAGAGATAAAACTGAACATTCATGCATTGTGAGTATGTATGAAATATAATGTGTCTGAAACTTCAGCCTGTCTGAAACATGTGACCTGTCTGAAGTTTTGGTCGTCTGAAATTAACTAGGATGTCTGAAATCTTGCACTTGTCTGAAATGAACAAATGACGTGGCAATAAAGGGGCGGTTTAAATCCACTTTGCACGTTACCCTATGTCTGCACGGCCAGTTTCTGCCATCATTGCCTCAGAGGTCTATAAGTACTGGAAGGCAGTGAGTCCTGGTACGTTACAGCCTCACTACCCTCTCAAAACCTTTGCTATTCTTCATCTTCAAGAAAGCACTTTCTCTCTCAAGTTCTTTCCATCCTTCAACAATGGCACCAAAGAAGTCTGGAGCTGATAATATTGTGAAGACCAAGGGTGTCTTTCTGGAAGAACTTGAAGCACTAGGAATGGATCTTCATGCAGAATTTCAAGCTGCTGGGTGGCTTGAATACTTCAACAAAAATCGTTCACATTGGCATGAGCAGAGTATACTTGATTTCTGTGCAACAGCCAGAGGAATCCCTAATCCTAAGGCATCTACACTACCATCAGGCTAATGTGCTCGGCACCATCTATCTTTATTGATGAAGACATCTTGGCCATTGTCTGTGGTGTCAGACTGAAGTGCTGTCTTCTCTCCTGGCTGGGAATCAAGAAATGGAGGTCAGAAGCATTTTACTGAGTTTTTATATGGAACTTCCTCTCCTGCTAGTCTGGATGCAAAGAATATGTCAGATAAGGCTAGGGTTCTGCATGCTATCTTGGGGAACTCTATAATCCCTAAAAGTGGCAGCAGAAACCATGTGTCTGAACTGGAAAGATTCTGCCTTATTCATCTTCTGAAGAAGCAGAAGATAAATCTTCCAAATATCATCATGTACCACCTTCAGAAGAGGCTGAGAGACTCTGTTGGAAGTTTTCCCTCACAACACCATCATCACCAAGGTGTTGTTGCATTTTAAAGTTCCAGTTCACCAGCTCTTTGATCACCACTCAATTCCTATGTTTGGTGAATCAAACCTAAAGAGCATGAAGATCAAGCTGACTCCAAGGCCTCCATCGCCAACCATGAAAGAAAGTTTGCTAATGGAGAAAGCTCAGAGGAGAAGTTTCCACTGTGCAGATTCTGGAAAATGAACTAAAAGGAGGATATCAGAAGACATGAGTTCAAGGCCCTCAAAGGCGTCACCTCAACCTAAGCTGAAGAAAGCTACCTGAAGAAGCTCAGCCAAGAAGTAGCTTCTGCATCTGTACAGATTCAAGCATCTGAACCTGTTCAGAAACCTTCTCAACGGTTGTCTGAAATTGTGGGTCAGGTGTCTGAACCTGCACAATCCTCAAAGCCTACTTCTATAATGGAAGGACAGGCTGTGGGATATTGATGCAGTTTGCGGCTCAACCTCTTGCTGCATGCTCCTCTGATCCTGAACTGATTCAGGTTGCTGCTTTGGCTACTGCCATTGAACAAGAAGAGTTAGAACTGAAAGAAGAGCAAGAGAGAACTGACAGAGCTCTTGGCAATTGCCTCACAGCTTGCTTATGCTGAGGATGACAAGCAAGCGTCATTGCTGAAGCCTCAAGGAAAAGAAAGAGGTCAAGTGCACCTCAGAGGAAGAAGAAGAAGGGTAAACTACTTCAAACAGTGTCTGAAGTTGAGGATTACCAGAAGTACTGCTTCTCATCTAGAAGAAGCAGACATGGCTGGAAGGTATCAAATTTTGTAAAGGCTAATCAATACTTCAAGAGAAGAAGGCTCTTTCCTCTGAAGAAAGAGAAAGGGAGGATAAGGAAGCCAAGGAAAGGGAAGAAAAAGAAAGAGCTGCTAAAGCTCAAGATGCTGTTGCTCCCAAGCCTTACAAAAGGATCAAGGTGAGATTTGATAATGTAACTCCCTCACCTCCTTCATCACCTGAAAAGCAACCTTCTCCACCTATCTCCCAACCTCTACCAACCTTACAGCAACTTTCATTACCCTCTGAACCTTTCATACCATTTGAACCCTCATCACCTACACTCATCATACCATCAGACAACCTGTTGTCTGAACCCCCTGCACCTCAAGAAAACCAAGTTCTTGAACCCACATCTTCACCATCCAAACCCCTCTCACCTATGTACATACAGCTATCTGATAGCTCATTATCTTCACCTTCCTCACCATCATCATCTCCACCTCACACACCTTTACCTCCTTCACCACCCTCATCTGTTCATCAATTCAACCTTTCAGCTGAGATTGCAGCCTTATGCAAGAGACTGACAAGAACCTCCTTTGGCTCTTGTCCTTTGCCAAAATTCCAGCATCTGTCTGAAGAGCTGCATCACTTTAGAACAGCCCCTGCTGTCTCACTTCATCAGGGTCTCTCTAAGAAAACTGTGTCTGATGAAAGGGCTTTATATTCTAACAATGCTGATGGTTTGGAGAAGATAAGGAAGGGTGTTGTCCCTCCTAAACATACTTGGGATCTTATCAATCCATTCTCTGAAGACTCCTGGAAGCTGAATAATGAAGATTGGCTAATGGTAAGAATGCTGAACACAGAAGCTGAATTGTTCCAAAGGGACTTGGCTAGAGGAGTTTGAATGATAGGCTACAGGCCTCCTAGAACCAGTTCAATCAGGCCTTCAACCAAAATCTTAGTGAAGCCTGATAGAATTGTTCCTAGGTATCCCCTCAAAGAAGGTCAAGATGAAAAATTGAAGGGTACTAAGGTATATTCTGTATCAGCACCCCTGTCTGAAGTCATGACTGCTTCAGAATGGGAAGGTCTTCCTGAGTTTATTATGTCAGAAGGAGGCGGCTTGAATCACCTGCTGGAAAACTGGATGTGGGAATCTTACTGGAAGATCAGAGAAGCTGCTGGGTCTTCTTCTGGGTGTAGTGATCCTGATGCTGAATCTGCAATGGGTGTTGGACACTTCACAAATGTTCAGTACCATTTCTTAAGAGATCACTTTCCCCCACAGGCAGATTCATTCAACCAAGCTTGGGTGCTTCTGAAGTATGTTGGGACCTTTTTCTGTCCAGTCTACAATCCTTCAGAATATGGCTTACAGCCTGGATTTGGAGTTTTGAGATTTGTTTGTCCCTACCTTCAGCTCATCCTAGTTGAGTCTGAACCTGACCTGTTTGAAGAAAACCAGAAGCTGAAATCAAAGGTCAAGGCCCTTGAGAAGAGATGTGAAGAATCTGAGAGGAGATGTGAAGTCTCAGAAAAGAAAACACAAAAGGTTATTCAGAATCAGCAAGAAATTCTTCATGAGCAACAGCTAATAAGAAGTGGTCAACAAGAGTTGAAGTCTTCTATTGAAGCTGCAATAGACAAGGCCAAGGAAGAACTGATCTCCTTTCTGTCTGAAGCCCTGCTGAAGAAGAAGGACTAATTTATTCCCATTGTCTTATGTTCATATTTCTGTTTCAAGTGTTGATTGTCCGTTTAATCCTTACATCATTTTATTCCATCTCATGTGTTCATACTTGTTTTATTGATCCTTGCTCTGATACTTGTTTTTACTCTATCTGTAGTTCATACTCCTGTTTGTTTTATTGATCTATTACTGTTTTTGCTCTATAATTCCCTTTTGATTGATGACAAAAGGGGGAGTATTAAATCTAACAAAATCTGGAGTGATTACAGGATTCAGGGGGAGTACATGAAATAGTCCAAAGCTGTGCTGTCTGAACTTCTGAGAAAATCATATATAAAAAGCATCAAAAAGGATATATTTGTCCCAGGGGGAGCTAAATCTTAATCTCTCAATTTTGCATAATTTAAGTTAAATTTGTCATCATTAAAAAGGGGGAGAATGTTGAGTCTCAAAAATATCATAAAGAGGTTTATGATGTTTTAAAGACTGAAATTTCTCTAAGTTTTAATGATCAACAAATTCAACTTAAGTTGTTTCTCATAAGATACGATTGTCTAAATTGTTTATCTATGATTTTCAGCAAGAAGCCTACTATATAAGACTAAGTGTTGGATCCGTCTGAAGAAGCTGATGCTGTCTGAAGATGATCAACCCGTCTGAAGCATCAAAGCCGTCTGAAAGCTTTTGATGACGTGGCATCTCTTGTCTGAAGCTGTGACAATCCATGTACCTCTGCACATTTTTCACGCATGTTCTCTGCTACAAACAGCTGACACCTGTGCAATGCAATTCAAGCACGTTCTCTGTCACAACGTATCCTCTGCTACGCAGCTATTGCAGCAGCAACAAAGAGCACCTTTTTGGCAGGAGCAAACCTTGTAAAAATGTCAGAAATTGTCAGGGAATATCAGAATATGTCAGAGAATATTCTGTACTGCAGCAGCTGTCTCACAACGGCTAGCATTGATTTCACAAACCTAAGAGTCTTAAATGATTCAAATCATTTGGTTATAAATACCCCCTCATTTGAAGACCAACAGAGAGAGCAACATAGCAAAAGAACAGAAACTCTGCAAGTTTTTCGCTGCAACACTCTGATAGAATTTATCATCTTTGTACACACAAATTTCTATTCTGAGCATACCTCAGTAATTTCTGTACAATCTGTAGCTGTTTAAGTCTCAAAACTGATATAGTTTGTGAGCTTAAGCATTTCTCTCATTTGTATTTGCTTTTGAGCCTGGAGAGGCTTGTCTGAAAAAAAATACTTGTGTTGTTGAGCCTGAAGAGGCTTGTCTGAAAAAGAATACTTGGTTGTAGAGCCTGAAGAGGCTTGATAGAAAAGAATACTTGTAATCTTGCAAGATTAAGAGAAAATCCAAGTGCTAGTTGGCATTGGGACTGGACGTAGCTCACAAGTGGTAGTGAGTGAACCAGGATAAATTCTGTGGCTAAGTTTCTCTTCCCTTATCTTTGTCATTTCGGTTTTAAACTAATTAAGGGGACTGAATATTTTATTTAATATTTTAAAAAGAAGAAACTTCGTTTAGAACCATTTTAAAGCAGTCTGAAACCAACTTCAGACAGCTAACTAAAAACTTCAGACAGCCTTCTAGTAACCTGTCTGAAAATCCTTCTTTTTGTAAATCTATTTTCGAAAAGCTTCTTAAAATATTTAGAAACACTATTCAACCCCCCCTTCTAGTGTTTCCCTGTGTTCCTACAGCCAGTATGTGGCAAAATTTGAGAACTCGCCCAGCACCACTCGTTGCTCCAGAGCAAACCTAATGTGGGGTTGAAGTGCACCCACTTTGAGTCGGGCCTGAAGCTTGAAATCAAGAAGAGCGTGGCTATTCTCCAATTGAGGGAGTTCACTACTTTGGTCACCAAGTTTATGGTGGTGGAGCAAAGCATGGTGGAAGCGGTACCCAAGCCCGTAGTGAAGACTTGGGTGGATAGGAAGAGGAAGAGGGAGGATGCACCTGTAGGAAGGAACAATCGGCCTCATTTTCAGGGAGGTAAGGGTAAACAAATTTCCCTCCCCTCCACTCAGACGACTCCAGTGTGCGCATCTTGTGGGAAAACCCACAGGGGTGTGTGTTTGAAGGGGCAAGGCAAGTGTTTCTTCTGTCACCAGCCGGGTCACATGGCGATTGTTGAGACTAAATAAATTGTTAAGGGATAATAATGTTTTGAAGTCTCGCAATCTCAAGGTTTTAATGCATAACAAATTTTGCTTACTGAAGGTATTTGTTCAGTATTTCAGAAGGTGCAAGTTGAAGATATCATATAATCTGAAGTACATGAAAGACCTTCCGAAACGAGGAAACCAGCTGAGAGAACTCAACCTGCTGAAGTCAATGAACCTACTGAAGTTGTGCGACAACGCTTCTTCGCCTGTTTGTCTTCAATATTATATTCTCAGAAAATCAACTTGAAGACTCAAGTCCTGTGTAGCAGTCTCAGATTACTTATGCTTATCATTCTTCTAGAATGTCAGATAAAGTGCTTTTTGGCATATTTCAAATTTCTCTCACCAAAAAGGCAACAGTCTGTAGAAAAGAACATGCGACTCAGAAAAAGTAAGGTCTGCAAGCTTACTCTACTACCTGCTACGGCTAAGGGTTCAGGCTATGTGTCTCAACGAGAGCATTTGCATTTAATGCTATCTCTCAACGGGAAAACGATTGGAGTTCAACGGACTAAAGATGACTTCTCTATAAATACCAAACTCCTTGATGAAAGAAGTGGAGAAATGCGAACATAGAAATCAACTTGTTGAAAACGCTGCAAAAATTCATACTCATCTGTTTCAAAGTCCTTCATTGTATTATCACTTCTATATCCTGAGTCTAGCTTAGTTATTTGTACCAGTTCACAGTGCGGGCTCTAAACTTTTGTAGTTTCAGAGTTTGAACATTCATTCTTTCAATATGTGTTTGTTGGGTTAGCCTGAAGAGGCTGTGTTTAAAGAATACTTGGGTTTTCAGCCTGGAGAGGCTGAGTGTACAAAGAACACTTGGTGCTGAGCCTGGAGAGGCTTGACTGCAAAAGAATACTTGCTGAGCCCGGAGAGGCTTGACTGTAAAAGAATACTCGTTGGGCTTGGAGAGGCCAGGTGTGCAAAGAATACTCGGAGTTAAGCCCGGAGAGGCCGGGGTAAAAGAATACTTGTAATCTTGCGGGATTAGTGAAAATCCAGTGGTGTGTTTGCCCTGGGACTGGACGTAGCTCACTGTGTTAGTGGGTGAACCGGGATAAATCTCTGTGTTAAGTTCTCTCAACCCTTTACTCTTTATTTTTCGTTGTTTATCTGTTTACTTCTAACTGAGGAGGGTTCTGAAAAGTGAGTTTATAATTTATGCTGTAAACATATCTCTGATTATCACTCAAACCATTTTAAAGAAAATTTTCATTTAACCTACTGACAAATAGGGTGAAGTATTTGGAGAGGTTGTAAGGCTCAGGTGTGAGCTTGAGAAAATTCAGAGTCTGTAGAAGGAAGTTCTGCAGATTTCTACTGTATCTGAGCTTCTGCAGAAGGAGCTGCAGTAAGCAAAGGTCTGTTTCTGTGAGTTAGTGATTCTGTTGAGAGCCTGAAGAGGCTGAGAAAAAAGAATACTAGTGGTAGTGAGTACCCAAGAGGTTGTATCTGAATTTGTTAGTGAGAAAATCCTACTTGAGGTAGGGACTGGACGTAGCCTCTGGTTGGAAGAGGTGAACCAGTATAAAAATCCTTGTGTTCTCTTCTCTTCCTTACACTCTTAATTATTGCATGAACATAAAAGATTTTTTAAAACTACTTAATACCTAAGTAAGTGTTAACTAAATTGATTCCACTAAAGGAATCTTATTTTCTGCATACTAAGCATACCAACTAACAATTCAACTTGTGGTGATCTACCTTCTAATAACAAGACAAGAAATTTTCTTGAGCAGAAAATTTATTAGAAGCTAAATTGCAGAATTTTAAAAGGGATCACAATTCAACCCCCCTTTCTTGTGATTCAACCATTTACTTCAAAGCCTGGAGAGGCTGGAGTAAAAGAATACTTGTAATCTTGCGGGATTAGTGAAAATCCAGTGGTGTGTTTGCCCTGGGACTGGACGTAGCTCACTATGTTAGTGGGTGAACCAGGATAAATCTCTGTGTTAAGTTCTCTCAACCCTTTACTCTTTATTTTCCACTGTTTATCTGTTTACTTCTAACTGATGAGGTTCTGAAAAGTGAGTTTATAATTTGTGCTGTAAACATAACTCTGATTATCACTCAAACCATTTTAAAGAAAAATTTCATTTAACCTGCTGAAGTATTTCAGCACGATTTCAAAAACTCATTTTTCAGCAAGTTGTCTGAACATTGAAAATTTCTTTGCTTGTTTTGAAAGGTTTTCCAAAATATTCATAAAAAATTATAAAAACACTATTCAACCCCTCTTCTAGTGTTTCATGTGGCCCTAACAGTTGGTACCAGAGCTTGACCTCAGGTTGAGCGTTTCACAAGTGCTGGGGATAAAGATCAAGATGGAAAACTCTACAAGCAACTCTCATTACATCGCGAAAGGAGCCTCAGTTTCTAGGCCTCCTGGCTTCAACGATTCAGATTATCATTATTGGAGAGACCGCATGAAGCTCTTCATCGAAAGCAGCAACATAGATCTTTGGGATGTTGTGACCAATGGTGACTATACTCCTATCAACAATGGTGTGCCCATTCCCAAGGCAGAATGGTCGAGAGAGCAGAAGACACGTGTACAACTTAATGTTAAAGCTAAACTCTATTTGATTTGTTCCTTGAGCAAATCAGAATATGAAAACGTACATGGGCGCTCCTCTACCAAGGAAATATGGGACACTATGTCTGAGGCCCATGAAGGAACTGACAATGTAAAACAATCCAAAATTAGCATGCTAGTGCATCAATATGAGATGTTCAAGATGCATGAGACTGAATCGATTGATCAGATGTTCGGGGGATTCCAGACCATCACCAATGGATTAAAATCTCTGGGAAAGACCTACGAATCAGGAGAGAATAATCGGAAGATTTTGAGAAGTCTTCCAAAACTCTGGAGGCCCAAGGTAACTGCCAATCAAGAGGCAAAAGACCCCAACTCTCTACGAATGGAGCAACTTTTGGGATCTCTCAAGGTCCATGAGCTGGAACTAGGAGAAGATGCTCCTAGAGAGAAGTCTCTTGCCCTGAACGCCAAGTCTAAGCTGGGGAGAACCACTTCTCAAAAAGCCTTCAAGGTAGAAAAGTCCTCAGAAGACTCTGGAGACTCAGAAGATTACTCTGATGAGGATAATGATCTTGCTCTGCTGACCAGAAGGATCAAAAGGATGCTTCAGAAGAAGGCCAGATACAGAAGGTCGTCCTCATCTGACAACAAGATGAGCAAATCAGGAAAAGACACTTGCACTGACAAAATAACATGCTATGAGTGCAAACAACCTGGTCACATGAAGGCCGACTGTCCTAAACTAAGAAGATTTTCCTCAAAGACGAAGAAGTTTCCGAAGAAGAAAGGATACATGGAAACATTGGAAGATCTTGATGAGTTCAACTCTGATGAGGATGAGGAAGATACTTTAGAAGCCAACCTGTGTATGATGGCAAGCCTCCCTTCATCAGACAACTCCAAATAAGAGGTAATACCTCAAACTCTACAAGATATGTATGATGATTTAGTGGAAAGTTCTAAGGAACTTTTTCATGAGTACAAAGAGCTATCAAGAGTATTCATTGAAGTGGCTATTAAAAATGAAACTATTGAAGCTGAAAAATTGTCACTCAAGGAAAAGCTTCTTAATTATGATATCTGTGATTCAACAACTTTAAAAACTAAAAATGAAAATCCAAAAAACAAGTTGCTGAACTCACAAAGGACCTGGCTACTTTTGTCAACGGAACCAAGAATCTGAATATGCTTCTAGGTGTCCAAACAAATCCCAAGGACAAAAGTGGTCTCGGTCATTCAGACACTTCCTCTATGCATGATGTTAAAGTTAAAAGTGCTAACAAGGCTAAGAAAGGTAAGGGATGCCTTCATTGTGGTAAGCCTGGACATGATATGTCACAGTGCCGACACAAAAAAGGTAGACCTCCTGCTAACAAGAAAGGACCCAAAAAGATGTGGGTACCTAAAACTTTAATTGTTCCTGTTGCAGATGTGTTTAATAGGACAAAGGAGACACCTCATATGGTACCTAGACAGTGGCTGCTCGCGACACATGACAGGAGAAAGGTCTTTGTTCCAAAACCTTAGACCTAAGGATGGTGGAGTGGTGACTTTTGGAGGAGATCAGAAAGGCAAAATCACTGGCGTAGGGTCAGTAGGTATATCTCCTTTATCTGTCATCCATAATGTTCTCTTGGTTGAAGGTCTCCAACATAACCTACTGAGCATAAGTCAATTATGTGACAGTGGTTTCGTTGTATCCTTCACAAGAGATGGTTGCATAGTCAGAAACTCTTCTGACCAAATCATTTTTACTGCAAAGAGACACAGTAATGTGTACAAAATTGATCTTGAGGATCTAGCATATCAAAATGTAACTTGTCTTATTTCAGTAAAAGATGAAAAACAGATTTGGCATCAGAAACTTGGACATGCCAACTTGAGATTAATCTCAAAGCTCACAAAACACAATCTTGTGATAGGCTTACCCAAGCTCTCATTCAAATCTGATATTTTGTGTGAAAACTTATTAAAGGGGAAGCAAACTAGAAGTTCTTTTAAAAGCAAAAATATTGTTTCAACTACTAGACCCCTAGAACTACTCCATATTGATTTGTTTGGTTCCACAAGAACTGAAAGTCTCTCTGGTAAAAAGTATGGTTTGGTCATCGTCGATGACTACTCTAGATTTACTTGGGCTATATTCCTTAAAAGCAAGGATGAGACTTTTGAGAACTTTGCAAAATTTTGCAAAAAGGTACAAAATGAAAAAGGAGTTTGCATATATGCAATCAGAAGTGATCATGAAGGTGAGTTTGACAACTCAAGTTTCAGTATGTTTTGTGACGAGAATGGGATCTCTCATAATTTCTCTGTGGCTAGAACACCTCAACAAAATAGGGTTGTTGAGAGAAAGAACAGAAGCTTGCAGGAGATGGGTAGAGCCATGCTCATTTAATGCAATCTTCCAGGGTCATTTTGGGCAGAAGCTGTTCACACATCCAGTAATATCCACAACAGAATCTTGATAAGGCCAATTCTCAACAAGACTCCTTATGAATTTTGGAAAGGAAGAAAGCCCAACATTTCATATTTTCACATCTTTGGCTATGAGTGTTTTATACTTAACACCAAATATGACCTGGGAAAATTCAATTCTAAATCTGACAAGGGATTCTTCATTGGTTATTCAAAAAACTCTAAGGCTTATAGAGTTTACAACTCTAGAACCCAAACTCTTGAAGAAACCATACATGTTAAATTTAATGATGCTAAAGAGACTGATAGGGAACTATCAGATCTGGAAGATGATTTTGCAGGTATGGAGCTGAATCATATCTCAGGGACTTCAAAAACAAAGGATGAAGCACCTGCTGAAGGACCTTCTAAAGTACCCACTGAAAAACCAACCCCTCAACCTGCTAATACGAATACTCTTCAGAAAGTGGATAACGAGTCTCAAAATATACAAGCCTTCCCTCGCTAGCGTGAGTGGAGGTACAGAAATAATCATCCTCGAGAGCAAATCATTGGTGACACTTCAGAAGGAGTAAGAACAAGATCAAGGCTAAGGGAAGTCAACAATTTTTCAGCACGATTTCGAAAACTCATTTTTCAGCACGATTTCGAGAACGTTGAAAACTTCTTTACTTGTTTTGAAAGGTTTTCCAAAATATTCATAAAAAATTATAAAAACACTATTCAACCCCCCTTCTAGTGTTTCCTGTGGCCCTAGCAACGATCTCTTGCCCAAAGAGGACTGTTAAGGCTCCCATACCCCAAGCTACTAATAATTAAAAAATATTAAAAAAAACACTATAAATAGTGAAAGAAACACAATATATACATTAAACCTATCACATTAAATATATTAAATAATAATAATAATTAATAATTAATTACTACTAATAATTACTAATAATTACAAATAATTTATTTAAATATTTTAATTACCCTTTTTTGACCTAATAATTACTAATGATCTTAAAAAAATATAAATTACTAATAACAACAACATGTCATAATAATAACTAATAAAAATAATTACTAACAATAATTACTAAACACAACTTAAACAAGCAAGAACCAGCAGAATCAATAAAATAAAAAGGAGCAGAACTAGAATGAGCACCAAGCAAGAACCTGAAAGTGAACGATGTAGAAGAGGCGGAGAACGGCGGAAACACAAACAACGAAGCTCGCACGACGGAGCCAGAGGGAATAGAGGCAATGGAGGAAGGAGAAGAATGGCGCAAGAGCTCACACGGAGTAGGAGGGAATGGAGGCAGAGGGTGGAGAAGATCGAAGGAGAAGAAGAAAAGTGAAGAAGAAGGGAGGGGGAAGGGTTTTAGTGCGCGCGGGTTTTTAACTTAGCCACGGCCACGACCGTCACTACAACCATCGCACAGTTTGAAAACCAACGTATAGCGACGACCAGGCCATCACTAACGTGATCTGGCCGTCGGTTATGTGACGCAAATGCTCCAATTTTAAATTTTTAATTAAATGTAACGACGACTTGGATCGTCACTAGGTTTAATTAGCACTATTTTCTGAATTTTCTGAAAAAAAAAATTGAAATTTTAACTATAGGACAACCTGGTCGTCCCTACGATATAAAACCTAACGATAACCTAGTCATCACAATGTATTAATGACACAATTACGAGTTAAACTTCGCATTTAATAATATTGCGACGACGTAAAGACGGTTTATGGCCGTTGCTACGTACGTTTTCGCGTCTAAAAACACGTATTATCATGCATATAACAAATGGGCTCTTATAACAAAGGTTAATCAATAATTTTCTCATTTTTGTAAAAATAAATCTAACATATATATATTTTGTTTTAAAATATGAGTCATTTAGGATAAAATTTAATTTGTTTCGTTAAGAGTATTAATGATATGAAAAAAGTAATTTAGTCAAATTAATTTTTTTTCTAAAATAAAGTAGATTCAATGAATAGTGAAATAAAGAAAAAAAAAAGTAACGGAGAAAGGAACATTTTTGTTTGATTATACTAATTACTATGGTATAATTTATATTATACTTCATCCGTGTCAAAACCCAATGGTAGGTGATTGCAGTGGAAATGCATGTGATTCTATATGCAAACTCTATCTACAATTTCTTGAATTCATATTCCCCACTCTAAGGAAGGCATAAATTCCTGGTTAAATTAAAGATAGTAATAACAAATCATTTAAAATATTGAAGAATTTTGTTAATAAATGCTTGAAGAGCATCCATTAGGAGTTGAAAATAGATTAATACTAGACATAATTAGAGCCGGCAAAATGGGCTAGCCCGATCGGGCCGGCCCGCAAAAATGTAGGGCTCGAGCACCTATTTTAGAAGCCTAAATAACTTCTGGACTTTTTAGCCCAGCCCGATAAAGCCTGCTACCCACAAAAGGCCTGGTAGCCCGCAAAAACCCGACAAAAAACTGGGCTACCCGCAAAAAGTAGGGCTCGGGCACCTATTTTAGAAGCCCGAATAACTTCCAGGCTTTTTAGCCTAGCCCGATAAAGTCCGCTACCCACATCAAGGAATTTATTAACAAAATTGCCACCTATAGACATAATACCCGTGCGTTGCACGAGTTTATTTATATTTTATAACTATAATATTTTATAAGATAAATTTTTAAATAAATGTGTGAAAGTTATTATAGATTTAATATATTAAAAAACTGTTAAGATAATAACTTTATGTATAATACTAAATTATTCATTTTATTTTTATAATATTTTGTATATAATATTATTCAAGCTCTATTTTTAAATTCAATTAATATTTATTTTAGTTTATTCCAAATAATTCTTGTAACAATTAAATAATATAAAATTAGTTGAATTTATTATTTCTGTATAATTATAAAATATTATATTGATGATTTTGTTTTAAAAATCATAAGAAATATTTTTTAAATTAATAATACAATCATAAGTAGTTGTGGTCTATTATATTAAATTTGTAGTAAATTATAAGATTAAATAATTCATTTAACTTATAATTAATATAATGAATTATAAGTTTTTGACATTTAAAATTTAATATTTATCACAATATTTAATAATACTAATAATATAATATGAATTAGTTATAAGAGATGTTTAGTATTCCATATGTTATATTTCATTAATACAACATTAATAGTAATGCTCAAGTTAATTTTACTATAATTCTTGTAACATTTAAATAATATAAAATTAGTTGAATTTATTGTTTTGGTATAATTATAAAACATTATATTGATGATTTTGTTTTAAAAATCATAAGAAATATTTTTTAAACTAAAAATCATAAGAATTAGTTGTGACCTATTAAATTAAATTTGTAGTAAATTATATAATCAAATAATTCATTTAACTTATAATTAATATAATGAATTATGAGTATTGGACATTTAAAATTTAATATTTGTTATTTAATGTATTATAAATAATAATTATAATATTTAATATTTAATAATAAAAATAGTATAATATGAATTAGTTATAAGAGATGTTTAGTATTCCATATGTTACATTTCATTAACACAACATTAGTAGTAATGCTCAAGTTAATTTTACACGGTCATCCAATGATGTGTTGGCACATCATTTAATGAGTTTAATAATACATGAGGTGTCATGTTCATTAATTGATGTGATAAAATATTATTGGATGACTGTGTAAAACTTCTTTACACTGACAGTGTATAGTAATTAAACTCTATAGATATATTACATAAACATTTTAACTTTAAATTCTCAATAATAATATATTAAATTTACTTTTTATTTAAGGTTAAATTATTTTCCTCGTTCATATAATTTTGAATTTTTTTAATTATATATAATTTAAATTTCCTTTAAACCATGTCCTTATATATTGATATATTAAACTTTTGTTAAATGAATGTTATTAAATTTTTTTCCCCTCATCACCATAATTTTTTTCACAAAATTATGCTTTCCCAAACTATGTGTCCTTGTGGTCCCGTGAAAGATTTTATAGATTGTGTACATGGGAATCACATGAAAGGGTTTTGTCTATGACCGCGACAAGTTACGGTATGTGTACTACATATTGCACACCGCTAAATTTGAGTATGCTTGCTGCTGCAGCATGATATTGATACCAATAAGCTGAGCATATATAACAAAGAATTGAGGGAACATATATATGTAATGGTTCTTGTCCCACAAAAATGTGTTTACAAAATGGTTTTCTACTTTTCTGGTTCATCCTTCTTCTGTCTTCGTTTACTTCCTTGTATTCTTTTTTTTACCACAAATATCTTTTATGGGAGGCAATCTTGTTCGAACCGAGAACATCCACATTATGGTGGGGCTAGCTCTCCCAGGGGGATTTTTTACATCCACAAAACTCGAACCCGAGACCTTACTTAATGAAATCAAACATATAGCACTTGAACCAGCCGTCGTGGTTCTTCCTTGTATTCTTAATTCTTCTCCTAGTTTCAATTTTTTCTCCTTTTATTGTGTATTATCACTCCATCTCTTTCAACTTTCAGCCGTTACATATGATCACTCCTCTCTCTCTATATATATATATGTTCTTGTTTAGTAAAACCTTAAAACTGTAATAAGGCTTTGGGAAAACAAAGTTAGTGGGAGAAAAAGAAAAAGATGAAGATAGAAGAGAAAAAAGGTCAAATTTACCTTATAAACATTTTAAAGAGGGTTTTAATTAATAGGCTTAAATATATTTTTAGTCCCTATAAATATAGATTATTTTATTTTTAGTCCCTATAATTTTTTTTTACTTTTTCATCCCTATAAAATTTTCTGTTAGTCTTTTTTGTCCCTGCCATTAACTTTAGACTGGTGTGGCTAACAAAGTTCACATCAGCTTGCCACATGTGTTCTTTCTGCCCAGCTTAAATTTGTATTTAGTCCCTATAAATATGATTATTTGGTTTTCAGTCCCTATAATTTTTTTTCCCATCTCTATAAATTTTTTTTATATTTTTCACCTCTATCTCATTCTCATCCAACATCAGTGTCCTTTTGCTTATACTGCATTGTTACACTTGAAATTCTTGAACTCCTCCTGGGTTCAATAAAATAAATTCTTTATGCATTCAATTATTTGAAATTTCAATGCACGCACTTGGATTCACTCTATAAAAAGGGAACCTTTAACGAAATTTTTCTCTACTAATTCTTTTTTTTGTCTATTGACTAACAAAAATTTCATTTGATTTATGTCTATTAACTTGTAACTTAATAAGATTGTGTTAACTAACAAAAAGGCTTGTAATTGTAAATCAAATAAAAATTTTTAGTCAATAAACAGAAAAAAAAAAGAATTACAGAGAAAAAAAAGTCATTACAGGTTTTTCCCCTATATATAGTGAATTCAAATGTTATGAAATTTCAAATAATTGAATACATAAAAATTATTTTTTTAAACTCACGAAAAGTTTCAAAATGTTAAGTGTAACAATGTCGTGAAAGCAAAAAGACACTGTGATATTGAATGTGGATGAAATTGAGGTAAAAAGCTAAAAAAATTATAGGGACTAAAACCAAAAGTATCATATTTATAGGGACTAAACACAAATTTAAGTTGGGCAGAAATAACACATGTGACATGCTAATGTGGCACTCTGTTTGCCACATCAGCTAAAAGTTAACAGCAAGGACTAAAAAGACTAAAGGAAAATTTTTTAGGGATGAAAAACCAATTTTTTTTACAGGGACTAAAAGCAAAATAACCTATATTTATAGGGACTAAAAACATATTTAAGCCTAATTAATATATATATATATATATATAAAATTTTTAAGCTATAAGAGCTTAATTTAAAACTTGTCGTCTAACTCTATTTTTTCAAATTACACACTATATAATTACCATAAATCATTCGTGAATTATTTAAACTCGATCCATTAAATATTGGATTAAACTCGTTTAATTAATTAAACAAATAAACATATTCTTAAAATTTGACTCGATTATTTAAATGAGTCAGGCTTAAGCTTTATAAACTTGACATTAACGGGTCGTGAATAGCTCGCTTATTATATATAATAATTAATTAATATAAATAATTAAAGTAAAGTAAAATTAGTAAAAAATATAAAAATAAGTTTATTTTTAAAATAAATAATAAGTACTAAAGTAAAAGAATTACTCTCTCTCTATATATATATATGAAAATAAGTTGAAGGCTTAAATATGTTTTTTGTTCCTAAAAAATTAGCGATTTTTGTGTTTAGTCCCTATAAAATTTTTCACCAAAGTTTAGTCCCTCATTAATTTTTCGTTTCCAAGTTTAATCCTTGTCGTTAATTGGTGTTGTTATTGTTGGAGCAAAAGCCAAATGAAAGATGCAGAGAAGGAAAAACTGATTTCTATTATATTGTAAATTTACAAAGTAGTTAACCTTCTATTTATAGCAATCTGTTAGAACTAACTACTACACTTCACAACTAACTAACAGCTATTTGAATCACATTCTAACACCCCTCTTTGATTCAAAAGCTTACAAACACATTTTACAAACAAATCACATTCAGGGATTTTCTCAGCTCTTTGAACCTTTCGATCTTCAATGATTTAGTCATGATATCTGCCAATTGCACTTCTGTATTGCAATGCTTCAACTTAATTCTGTCTTTGCTTACTTGATCTCTGAGGAAATGAAATTTGGTGTCTATATGCTTGCTTCTACCGTGTGATACAGGATTCTTGGCCAAATCTATAGCTGATTTGCTGTCTACAAGTAGTTCAACAGCATTATCAATGGATACCTTCAATTCATTTAGCAAGGTAGATAGCCACAGTGCCTGACAAGCAGCTGAACAGGCTGCAATATATTCTGCTTCACAAGTTGACAGTGCCACCACTGTTTGCTTCTTCGAGCTCCAGGATATAGGAGATCCAGACAATAGGAAAACTTGTCCCATAGTGCTTCTTCTATCCACCAAATCACCACACCAGTCAAAATCAGAATAGGCTACAAGATGTAGGCTGTCATCCTCCTTGGTTTGATGAGAGAAAATGATTCCATATCCGAGAGTTCCCTTTAGATATCTCATGATCCTCTTAGCAGCTAGCAAATGTGATTGTCTAGGGTCACTCATGAACCTACTCACAAGTCCAACACTGAAAGCAATTTCTGGTCTGCTATGACAAATGAATCTCAGGCTGCCAACAATCTGTCTAAATAGAGTTCCATCAACTGAGGCTTCATCCTCACTTTTCACAAGCTTCACATTCAGCTCAGCTGGAGTTTCTGCTGGGTTGCATTCCATCATATTAAACCTCTTTAGTACCTCTGTAATATACTTCTTCTGATGCATGAGGATTCCCTTTTCAGTATAAGCAAATTCCAAACCTAGGAAATATGATAGGATTCCCACGTCTGTCATCTCAAATTCTTTCTTCAAACTCTGCTTGAGTGAGTTGATGCCAGCTGAACTGCTCCCAGTAATCAGTAAGTCATCGACATATAGGCAAATGAGAAGGATTTCAGTGTAGTTCATAGTCTTAACATAGACACCATGCTCAGAGGAACATTTCTGAAAACCAGCATTATGAAGGAAAGTGTCTATCCTCTTGTTCCAAGCCCTGGGTGCTTGTTTCAACCCATATAGGGCCTTCTTCAATTTCAGAACCTTTTGTTCATTCCCTTTGCTTATGAAGCCAGGGGGTTGTACAATGAAAACTTCCTCATCAAGTGATCCATTGAGAAAGGTTGATTTAACATCCAGTTGCCATAACTTCCAATTCCTCCAACTAGCCAAAGCCACAATCAGTCTTACTGTTTCCATTCTAGCTACAGGAGCAAACACCTCTGAGTAATCTATCCCTTCCTTCTGCATGAAGCCTTTGGCTACTAGCCTAGCCTTATGCTTAGCAACTGAGCCATCTGGTTTGAGTTTAACTTTAAAAACCCATTTGACATCAATAGGGGTCTTGTTCTGAGGTAACTCTACCATTTCCCAGGTGTGATTCTTCTCAATACTCCTTAATTCTTCTTCCATAGCTGATCTCCATACCTTGCTAGTGATAGCTTCATTAAGACTAATAGGTTCCACATCAGCCATGAGTGCCAGGTGCTGAACTAGATCACCATCATCTGAGATAGCATTATCAGGATAAACTTGATAATCTGAGAGTCTTGAGGGAAAGTTTCTGTTTCTTGGAGGTCTGTTAGTCACAACCTGAGGCTCAACATTCATTTTCTCCTGAGTAGTTTCACCTACTGAGTTGATTTCTTCCCAGTCAAGCTGCAATCTTGGCACTGTTTCAGTTATAGACTGTGACTCACTCCATGAATTAGATTCATCAAAATAAACATCTCTACTGAAGAGGACTTGTTTTGTCTTGGGATTGTACAGCTTGTAGAAACCTGTAGAGTTGTATCCTACAAAGATCATTGGTTCACTTTTGTCATCAAGTTTCTTTCTCCTTTGATCTGGAATGTGTCTGTAGCACAGTGAGCCAAAAATTTTGAAATGCTTGACAGAGGGCTTGATACCAGACCATGCTTCTTCTGGAACTATTGAGTCAAGCCTTTTGGTAGGGCATCTGTTCAGGACATGAACAGCTGTCATGGCTGCTTCTCCCCAGTAGCTATGAGGGAGATTTTTCTGCTTGAGCATGCTTCTTACCATATTTAATATGGTTCTGTTTCTTCTTTCTGCAATCCCATTGTGTTGGGGAGTGTAGGGGGCAGTTACCTCATGAATTATTCCATGCTCCTTGCAAAAATCTTCTAGCTCACCAGAAGTGAATTCTCCTCCTCCATCTGTCCTCAAAACCTTAATGCACTTCCCAGACTGTTTTTCTACTAGAGCCTTGAATCCTTTGAAGATATTAAACACTTCATTCTTTGCCTTAATCAAGTATAGCCACAGTTTTCTGCTGAAATCATCCACAAATGATACAAAATATTTGTTTCCTCCTAGAGATGGAACATCAAATGGCCCACAAACATCTGAGTAGACAACATGTAGAACATCACAGGCCTTGGACATAGTGTATGAGCTGAAAGAGGTTCTGGGTTGCTTGTTGATCAAGCAATTATCACAGATTTTCTTTGGAATCACAATTGAGGGGAGGCCAGATACCATACCTTTTGATCTCAACAGGCTTAAATCTTTGAAATTTAAATGGCCTAACCTTAGGTGCCACAGCCATGACTCATCTGATAAAGTAGTAGCAGAAAAACATTGGGAATCAATGGTGTTTAAGTTTACCTTGAAGGTTCTGTTTCTGGCCAGAGGAGCTTTCATGATCATTTTCATTGTTGCATCATAAATTTCCAAGAAACCATTACTCATCTTCATTGAAAATCCCTTTTCCAAGAGCTGACCCATGTTGATCAAGTTGCTCTTCATTCCAGGAACATATAGCACATCAGAAATCACTGCTTGTCTTCCATCTTGCCTTGTGACTACCACATTCCCAGCTCCCTCAGCCTGGATGACTCTATTGTCAGCAAACCTCACTGTGCTCTTCTTCATTGCATCAAAATTAACAAGCCAATCACGATGTCCTGTCATATGATTTGAACACCCAGAATCTATGTACCAGGTTTCATTGTTGTGAGATTTTGGATTTGTGATCATCATCAACATTAAAGGTTGTTCTTCTTGATCTGTTGCATCCTCTTATTTGGCCATATGTGCTTGATAATCACTGTGTGATTGACTTCCCCGATGATCCGTGCTACTTGGTGCAGCAATACATTCTGTGGAAAAGTGTCCAATTCGATTACAGTTGAAACATTTAATTCTTTTCCTGTCAATTCCCTTTTTCTTTTTCCCTCTCCAATTACTAAAATTCCCTTTTCTGTTGAAGCTTTCTGGCTGATCTTCTTCATTCTTTCCTTGTTCTTGATTTTGTGTGTTTCTTTTGAAGCCTACTCTGGAACCTCTGCCACGACCTCGGCCTCAGAAATTTCCTTTAGAATTGTAACCTCCTCCTTTTAAGGCGTGAGCTTGCAGTGCTTGATGATCACCAGGTTTCTCTGTGTCTCTTTCAATAAGTCTCTGCTCATGTGCCTCGAGAGAACCTTGTAGTTCTTCTACCTTTAATTCCTCAAGCTTCTTGGATTCTTCAATGGCTACGACAATGTGATCGAATTTTGGATTGAGTGTCCTTAGAATTTTTTCTACAATTGTTTGATCTGAAATTTTCTCTCCACAATTCTTCATGGCATTCGTATGAGTGATGATTCTATTGAAGAAGTCAGCTATCTTCTCGTTGCTTTCCATTTGCATTAATTCGTATTGGCGTCACCTTCTTCAATTGCTCTGCACCTTCATTGCATTTCTCCAAGATCTTCCACGCTTCTCGCGAAGTTGCAACCCCTGCAATCTTCTCAAAGTGCGCCTCATCAACGCATTGATGAATCAGAACGGTTGCTTTACAATCTTTCTTTTTGTTTTCTTTGTAAAGTGTCTTTTGTGCATCTGTGGAATCTTCAATGAGTGTTGGATAGCCTTCTTCGACAATTTCTGCAACTTCTTGATAGCCAAGAATTGCCTTCATCTGCACACGCCACCGATCCCAGTTCTTTCCATTGAGAACAGGGAGATTTGCTGAGAAATTCGCACCTGTTGATCCCATCGTGTATTACCAGGATCCCTCAATCGTAACATGCTCTTGATACCAGTTTGTTGGAGCAAAAGCCAAATGAAAGATGCAGAGAAGGAAAAACTGATTTCTTTTATATTGTAAATTTACAAAGTAGTTAACCTTCTATTTATAGCAATCTGTTAGAACTAACTACTACACTTCACAACTAACTAACAGCTATTTGAATCACATTCTAACAGTTATGTGATGACCGGTCACTGTTACAATATGCTGATGTGGCTGCCACATTGGATTTTGTTGAAATTATTTTGTCCTAAATTTTTTAATGGGCATGCTGTATGGGCATGATGGCGCTGAATTCACAGGTAACAGCAGGCTATGGTGGTGGAGCAAGCTGTGGTATGAGCAATTGTAGGTTGCATGATTAATGGTCGTACGAAAGGACCAACGTTCTTGTGAATTTTGGCACGTATCGAGCAACTATTCCAATAAAGATTTCAGTTCATGAATTTAATTAGGCGGAATGAATAGAGCAACGGCCGGTGTAGAGTTGTTTGTGATTTTTTTTTTTTGTGCGTCTAGTTATCAATAAATTATGTCAAAAGTACCCGTTTGGTTTAAATTCTAAACCATCTAAAATCAATTATGCAGAATTGATTTTAAATCACTTTTGTCCAAAGTGTTTCGTAAAGCGTGCATCATTCATCTCAACCATTCATTTCTAGAATCAATTCTACTCAACTGTAAACCAAACGGAAGAGACACATTAGTAATTTTATACTCCCTCCTATTCTTTTTATAAGATATTATTAACCAAATTACACATATCAATAAAAAATGGTTAAAATTAGTTAATTTTATTGGAATTTTAAAATTTAGTTTAACTTTTTAATTTTATCCTCATTTAATATCATTAATTAACTCCACTATCATTTGATAGTTGAAAATATGGGTGTTCAAATTCAATCCAATCCAATTGGAACCGTAATGACCGATCCAAAAAATCGCAAACAAACCGCAAACCAAACAAACCAAAAACCGCAAAAAACCGAAATTTTTTATTGAATTGGATTGGATTTCGAATCTGCCTGTGAGGACCAATCCAATCCAAACCGATCCAAACTTTTCTAAATATTTTGATATATTATCATTATTGATATTATTTTTCTGTGATGATATAAAAAATTATTTGTGCAACTATATTTAACGAATAACGTTTAATCATATGATTGAAAGCCATCAAGTAATTTGTATGTTATAGGATAAGAAAAGATAATTGTATGTTTTTATCATATTGGGTTTACTATAAAAATGGAATTGGAATCCATCCTCATATCTAATTAAGTATTTAAAGTTACAACTTATTTATTCAAGAAATAATAACAATTTGGGAAAGCATAACTTTTCGGCCTTAAATTGGTAAATGATTAACGTTTCAGAAATCAGTAATTATGTCATAATTTTGCTTTCATAACTTCATTATTTAGTTTATTTGAGAAACCGAAGTCAATCAAATCCAAACCGATTAAATTAGATTGGATGGATTAGATTTGGAAAAAAAATAAACCGATTGGATGATTAAATGAGAAAATCGAAATTATTGGATTGGATGATTTTTCCCTCAAAACCGATCCAATCCAATCCGCAAACACCCCTAGTTGAAAAGATAACAAGGGTAAACATGAGAAATGATAATAAAAATTACCTTGAAATTATAAAGTGTCTTATAAAAAGAATCACAAAAATTTATAAGAAATATCTTATAAAAAAGACAGGAGGAGTATTATATATTAAACAAATTTTATTAATTAGAGAGGAGGCTTGAAATGTGAATAATACAAAGAATCACTTATCTTATTCTAAAATTATTATTAAATAATGAAACAATAAAAATCAAACTATAATATTAGGTCGAGACAGACAATTTCATATATATTAGCGCGTTGAAATTTAGGTTTGACAATGACACCTGCTCACTGTTGGTGAAGTGATAGTGAGAAATATAGACGGATCGGGATTTTCTACGGTTTTAAAAAACTGCATGGGTTCTCTATCTTTTATTTTATTTATTTATTATTCAATATTAAAATTCATTTCTTAGAAAATTTATTAAGCGTTAAATTTAATTGTATGAAGGTGCAGTTGAAGGAACAACAGCAGGGGATCCATCTCCGAAATGGACGAAGTTGGAGGTTTTTTGCCTTTTTGGCTGTGTTGGTATATTTTTTTGTTATGGCTGCTTTTGGCCCTTATTGCAACTTGCATACATGGAGGCTATAGACTTGATATCCCTTCAAAATTGAACAAACCTTTGGTATAATGCTTCATTTTTTTATTTTTTCCACAAGAGATTTTTTTTTTCACGAATTTGTTAAGTCACAATTACTCTAACCTCCCCTATATTTTGCACTTCCAACATAAAACCCCCTCTATTTTGAAAACCTACACAAAACCCTTTCAATTTTAAAAGTACATTACACTTAAACCCAATTTTTTATGATACATTTATTAGAAATTTTAGTCAACAGTCAACAATTATCTTTTATATTAAATTGACCAAAATACCCTTACTAACTATGGATTAATTTTTCTTTCCTATATAAAAATCTCTCGATTTCTAAGCTTTACACAAACTCCTTGTATTTTATAAATTTATTATTCTTTTTCTTTTGTTTCGGTGAATAAAAGAAAACGAAAAATAAAACTTCATACAATTTTGTTTCAAATACTTATTTTGAAAAAAAAAAATCATAGTTTCATACCAGCAAAATAAATAAATTTATTTAAAATTTTTCATATTGAAAAATTAATAAAAAAATTCAGAAACTAATAAGATGAAGCAAAACAATTTATTAAGATTAATTTATGAAGTATCAATAGATTAAAAAAATTTACTAAGATGGATCTTAATAAAAAAAAGCTTCATAAATTATGAAAAAATTTAATATGTAAAATAATAAATGTTAGAGTAGTGAAAAAGAAGGAGAACGAGAAGAATGAATTTTGAGCGAGAAAAACAGAGATTTTCACGTTGGGGTTTTATTACATTTAACAATTTTTATAATTCAATTAAAAAGGAAGTGGTGTCTTGACTCTTGA
The DNA here is from genome assembly GCA_026901365.1 of Sesbania bispinosa. Taxonomy (NCBI): domain Eukaryota; kingdom Viridiplantae; phylum Streptophyta; class Magnoliopsida; order Fabales; family Fabaceae; genus Sesbania; species Sesbania bispinosa. Next base: position 733,551 of record QLOH01000513.1, on the reverse strand, counting down.
GGGTAATGTTGGGTTTTCAAAAAAAATGTTTTAATAAATAATAAAAAATTATATTAATTGGGGTTTTATGTAAGTTTTCAAAATAGATGGGGTTTTGTGTAGATTTTTAAAATAGAGGGGGTTTTGTGTTGAAAATACAAAATAGAGAGGAGATTGGAGTAATTTACTCTGATGTAAAACAACCGCATAGTCAATCTTTTAAATTTCATTGTTGCACCTTATTTATTTAATATATGACCTCTATCTATATCACATAGGAGCCATGTCATATATCTTCAAGAATGAAAAAAAAAAAACTCATACCTCATAGATATACCTTTAATGAGTGCCTACATATCTATTAAATGAATGAGGATAAATATTATACTACCTGCTTACACATTAAAATAAATTTTCTATTAAATATATATATTATACTATTAAACTTTTTTATTATTTTATAATAATATTTTTAATATATTAACACAATGATATTATATAATGTTAATTTATATTATATGACATTTTCTCATTTTTCTATAAATTTGAATTTTTAAATATTAATGGATATTTGTGAATTCTCACTATTCACATGAATATCTGTTAATTTTAGTTGGTATGGATATGGGTAGTGTACTACCTATAAGTATAACAATCAAACCCGAACTCGCGGGTACCGACTCTCTCCGCCACGATTTTGATGGAGAAAACCCGTTTTGACCGGGTTTAAGAAAAACCCGACCTGAACCCACTTGTCACCTTTAACGGGATTGAGGGCGGGTTTGGGGTGCATTAAGTTTCTAAAAATATACTAAAGTTAAATAATAAAATAAAACTTCTATATATATTTTTCTTAAAATATAATATAGTTATTAAATTTCTTTATTTTTTTAGGATTCTCAATATCTATATTTACATATTATTTGCATTAAAATATATTAGATATATATAAACTTATTTAAAAACATGTATTTAAGTTATTGAAAATAAAAAATTTAAAAATAGGGAAACTCACTCTCTTAAAGCTTGAATCCGCCTCGACTTTTACGGGTCTAGGGACAGAGAGAGCAAAACCCATCTTTGACCAGCCTCATTGCCATTCCTAGTACTAATGTACGTTTGTGTTTGTGGTAAAGAAAAAATTAAGAATAATAAATCGATGTGTGAATAATTAAGATGGAGGACAAATTTGGAACAAAAAGAGTTAGATGATAAATTTGAAACCTAAAATGAAGTTAGAGGATGAGGGTATATTTTTTTTAAATTTTTTATTCTTTAATTAATTTTTTAAGACATTCATTAGCGAAATTTCTTAACTCATGGGATAATGTTATATCTATTTAACAAAATTTCTGAGCATCTTCATAATTTAAATAATTTAATAATAATGTTAAGAAATGAAGAGTAGAAAATTAATAAATAAATTAATTATTTAATATTTTAAAATTCATTTCTATGTAATTAAAATAACATAATGAAAATAATATAATTTATTAGTAAATCAAGTAAGTATTTGATCTTCTGGTAATTCTCGTAACGGTAGCAGGAGGCAAACTTCACGATGGAGGACGATGATGTACCTGTAGGGACTCTGATGCCTAAGTCAGAAAGGATTCAAGCAGTGTTTCGGTAAGTGAGAATGAAAGCATACCTGAGAAGGAGACACCACCGTGTATTTATAGAAGTATTTGGGTGGGAAAGTCCGTTAGGCAGTTGCAACAGTTTCCTATAATAGTCCTCACGCACTCTTCCGAGATTGGATGCACGTGCCGGGGTGTGCCTTTGATGATTCGTGATGACATGCCGACAATCGATGACGACTATACTCATAACCGCGTATTGTGAGTAGAATGAGCGTACGGAGGAGTTTACGGTGTGCGACCCCGGAGGTACATGTCGGAAACATAAAGTTCGTATATCGGATTCCATTTTTAATGTCGATTCTGGCCGTGTATTATCTCGGTCCAAAACAGTATTGAATTTATATCTTGAAACATATTTAATGTTTTTCTTTCCATTTACCATATATATTTTAATTCATTGAGTATTGAGACAATGATTAAAAATATATTTAGATGATATGGACTTATTGTTAATAAAATCCTTATTTATAACGTAAAGTATTAATGAAAAATAAAAGAATGCAGTATTTTAGAAACTTAAAAAAAAAACGTATGATATTTTTTTTTTAAAACTACTAAGATTATTAGGCTAATCATTCATCTTGATATGTTGAGTTACAATGCATTCTTTTAAAAATAACTTAATTCTTTAATTTGACATTTCTTACACAACCACATGTATTGTTTTTTTATTTTCAAATTTAAATTTATTATACATATATTTCATACCTAGTATATTAAACAGGTAATACATTAGTAAAGGTATATTTTATATAATTGAAATTAAATTTATAATAAGTGTTACGAGCCTTGATACAAAAGCAACCCAAGCCCACCTACTTGGGAGCCATTGGATGAGACAAAAAGAATGAAAAGTAAGGATGTTGGAAAGTGATCACTAGGTGGAGACAGCTAGTTGAGGGCAACAGAGAATACAGAAGGCGCCATCATGCAAAAGCCTGTAAGCGCCATGTCATCCAACATTTAGAGTCCCAAGGCCAAAGAAGACAAAGGAGAACAAAATACCTTTATACAAAAATGGAAAACCTCTCCCTAATGATCAATGAAAGCAACATCTAAGAATATGCAAATATAACCAAAAAAAGCACTTTATGGAAAAGGGAGTCTCGACTATTATAGAAGAAGATCCACCCGAATCACGCCTTGAAGACTTGTTAAACAAGGATTCTAGGAAATATAAGGACCAAGAGGCTAGGGCGTGAAGCACCTCAGACCTTTCAATTGGCATCTCTCAAGAGCTTGAACCTAGGCTAGCCCTAACCTTTGTATTTCAATTGTTACTGAAACATTTGGCGACTCTACCGGGGAGAGTGCCATTATCACAATGGAAGGTCAACCACGAGCTCAAGGAATAACACCAAGAAGATTGTCATTCAATCTGGAGGATTTCACTCAGATGCACAACAATACCATCAATGCTGCCACAGGAGATATGATGATTATTGGGGCACGAGAAGACGTCCACCCACGAAACCCATCCCGTGAACATACTCAGACCGAACTTGATCTCCTGAAGACACTCGAAACGCCTGCACCCCTCACATGAGGATCAGAGCGCACCCCCAGACTGTCATCCCAATTGTTGTGTTGAACGATCTGTGCTCAACAACTAGAACTTGGCCAACCTGGTCACAAGTCTGACTGCTCAGGTTAAAGCGGGGGAAACCACGCACGACCAGGCGAAGGATGGATACCCCAAGTCACAAACAAGGACGCGTCAGACAATGCCATGGTAACACAAAGTGGGTTACGTCGACTGCTGCAAATCGAATGCAGACCTAGAGCCACCACTAGTAAAGGATGTACTGGCAATACCATACCCCGTTGGCTATTAGGGATGGCAAAACGGGCCTACCCCGACGGGCCAACCCGTCCCTACCCGTCAAATTTATTCGGGCTGATAATTTTTTTTGTAAAAAAAAAGGGGGCAGTGGGCCATGGGTCGTGTTAGGTTTTAGGGAATTAGGGTTCACACTTTTCAGTTTTCATTCACATTTCGGTCTTTCATATTCAGCGGCCACATTTCTTCTCTTTCGCATAGCGGCATAGACGTGAGACTCAGAGAAACAGAGAGAGCGACACCTTTGCCTGCCCTCCCTTTCCCTTCTTCGTGCGGTGCCTCCGAACTATTCTCCGGCGTCTTGCTTCCTTCTCTGGTGTCCTGCTTCCTTCGTCCACGTCCGCATCGTGCAATTCGTCCTTCTCCGGCGTGCGCACAGCAGTTCGTCCTTCATGTCCACATCCAGCAGTTCGTCCTTCTCCGGTGTGCGCACAACAGTTTCTTCCTTCTCCAGCAGGTTTGTCCAAGGCTCTAAGCTGGTTCGTCCGGTCCTTTTAACAATATCAATGAGCATCCTTCTGTTTGTGATTCTAAATCAAAGTTGGTCCCTCTGTTTGTGAATTGTGCTTCTATATATATATATCCCTCTAAATATGTAAAGTTGAACACATATATCGCTGGATTTGTTTGTGATTCTATATATATCCCTCTGCTTGATGATTGATTATTTGTAAATTTGTAATCTGTTAGGCTTATATTATTTGCCTCAATATTTCCGTTTTGGTAGGCATGATTCAAAAGATATATATTAGATATTATGAAATTTAGTGTTTGATTTAGTTGTTGTTTAGACATGATGTTTAGGCGTTGCTATTTAATTGTTGGTTGATTTGTTTCTTTGCATTGTCTTTATGTGTGCAGAAAATTTGGATTTCTTTTGATCATTGTGAAATGGAAGGAGATATTAATGTAGTGAGACTTGATCTTGAGGAAGATAATTTGGGGCTTGAGCCTGAAGAATTTTGTGAAACTGTTGAGCCTAATAATAATAAGAAAAGAACCAAATTATTAACATCACAATGTTGGAATTTTTTTACTAAGATAGGGTTGAAGGATGATGGAAATGAAAGGGCAAAATGTAATGGTTTTGGACAAGAATATAAAATTGGTGGTACTTATGGGACATCACACTTGCATCATCATATTGGTAAGGAAGATGGGTGAAAGAATAATTTTTAAGTTTCAAAAATATTGGGATGAGTATAGTATTGTGCTTGCAATGAGAGTTATTCTTGATCCACGGATGAAGCTTGAGACATTGAGTTATTGTTGTGAAAAAGTTGATCCTTCCACTAGTGACAGTAAGTTGCAACTAGTTAAGAGCAAGTTGTACATGTTATTTGATAAGTATTGCAACAATGATGCTTCTACTCAAGCTGAGACTCCCACTACCACTCCCACTTCTTCCAGAGTGACTAAGGGAAAGGAACCCATGTCTTCATCTTCATCAATGTCATATGTATTTGATGTAAGTTTACTTATTTTGAATAAATAGCTCAATTAGTTTCTATTGTGTATTTCTTTATGTCTTAACTTTATTTTGGTTTTCCCTTTTGAAATATGTAGGAATTTGATATGCACAACTCCACACTAAAACTGGAAAATCACAACTTGATCTTTATTTAGATGAGCCCACATTGGATTTTAAATGTCATGGAGATTTGGATGTATTGCAGTGGTGGAAGTATAATTACAGTCGCTTTACGGATTTATCATTTCTATCTCGTGACTTGTTGAGCATTCTCATTACTACTGTTGCCTTTGAATCTGCATTCAACATTGGCTCACATATTCTTAACAAGTATATGAGTCGACTTCTATCAAAAAATGTGAAAGCTTTGATGTGTGCTCGCAATTGGTTGCATGGTTTTGTTAGTTTGGGTAATGTAATTTATTTTATTGTGTGATTAATTATTACTTATATACATGCAAGTGTTTGTCAATCTAATTACTTTCTTTTTCAACTGTGATATATAGATGAAGCTGATGATGTTGCTGAAAATAGTGGACAGGGGTCGCCGTCTTCTAAGGGGGACTCTAATATTCTTTCAGTGGAGGATGATGATTAATGTGTTTTCTACTTTATGTTAACTTATATTTTTGGACTGGAATTTATTTACTTTGTAATTTATGGACGTGGACTTTATATTTTCTTTGGCTTTTTGTACTTTGTGTTTGTGGACTAGAAACTTCATTGGTGTTTTTTAAATTAACATTGAATTGTGTTTGTTAATTTTCTAGACTAGTTAGGGATTGATGGAGTTATTTATGTTCTTAATATTTATGGATGGATGGACTAGAACATAGAAGCTTCATTTTATTGTTTTTTGTCACGTTTTCTATTTTATTCTAATTTTTATAATATTTTTGGTGGGCTAACCCGTTTATCCTATCCCAATTCGACCAAAAAAAAAATCACTTCGTTAGTTCGTTATAAGGGCTGACCCATTTAGCCCTCTCAAATATGGGCTGGGTTGACATTTTTCGTCCATTTTTCGTTTAGGGCTAGCCCAGACCGTCCCGTTTTCTGAAGGGCTAATCGAGGGACGGGCCGGGCCGGGCCAGCCCGTTTTGCCACCCCTATCGGGTAGAGCGTTCACATGGTATGTCAAGCTGCAACCACGATCCATCAGGACGTGGGAGGAGCAGGCCACTGAGTTCTGTGGTAAGTTTTTAGAGGAGGAAGATTCCCTCCACATCATGGATCTAGGACGTGTATAATAGAAAACCGGAGAGGGACCACTCGCGTTCATCAAGCGTTATAGGGACCTCACCTTACAGTGCAGGGAAACCTTGCCCGAGGCAGGTCTCGTTTATGGGTGTATCAAGAACATAGAGGATGGATCTCATATCTTTTTGAGCTTAGGAGGAATGACTACCTTCGCAAAGCTCATGAAAAAAGCTGTTGATATTACAAATGCCATGAAGAGGCAAGGCAAAAGAATCAAAGAAGCATATGTGTTATTTGATATATGCACCCGAGAAGAAAGAGAGAAGAAGAGGAACTTTAGGAGCAACTTCTCACCAGATAAGATTGTCGCATTTGATGCAAATGATCTCCTAGAGATCCCATTGAACAAGACGCAAGTCTGCTAGTTGGTGGAAAATGCATCAAGGAAGGAACACTGAGAATAAAAATAGTTAAACCTCCATTAACTAAAGAGCAATATGACAACCCGACATTTTGCATGTTGCACAAGACAAACAACCATACTACTATGGACTGTTGGACCGTAAGACGGACGCTCCATAGGCAAGTAAAACTGGGAAAAGTACTACTATTATACATGGAATTAAATAGTTATTATTATATATACAATTAGTTATATAATTATTATAAATACGTGGAATTATATAGTTATTATTTCTACTGTTGTAATTAGTTTTATAGTTATTATTATATATGGAATTATATAGTTATTATTTATTATTTTTTTACTGATCTAATTAGTTATATAGTTATTATATATATATATATTTGGAATTATATAGTTATTATTTCTATTGTTCTAATTAATTATATATTTACTGCATTAACATATTTACATTTAAAATTATGAATTTTAGGATTATGAGCACTAATAAGAAAAAAACTATCATGGATCCCTCTTCCACCACTGAGGATGCAAAATGATAAGGCAAATTGGAATATTAAAGCAACTTATTGTTTTATCCAAGCATGCTTGCTCCAAGTTTGCAAATAAGGAACACAATGGAACTAGCTTTATCAAGAAGGGATGGAAAAGTATTATTACTCAATTTAATGAGTCAACTGAAAGGAACTATGATAAGCCAAAATTGAAGAATAGGTATGATAATATGAGGAAGGGATGGAAAGTATGGTATAAATTGTTTGGGAAAGAACTGGCCTAGGATGGGATCATGACAAGCATACGTTCGGGGCTGATGATGATTGGTGGGATAAGAAGATATTGGTATGTGATAATAGTCTTGCAATTGTTTAAGTATTGGATTTTTATTTAGAGTGGTCATGGACTAGGAAACAAAATGCTTCAAGAAAGGTTTCAACACTCAGGAGAGACTGTGAGTAGACATTTTCATGAGGTTCTAATTACTTGCCTTAAGTTGTCCTTCAAATATATTAGACCACAAGATCTTACATTTCGTGATAGTCATGCAAAAATTTGCAATGATCCACGATACTGGCCCTTTTTTAAGAATGTTATAGGAGCAATTGATGGTACACATGTTTCATGCGTGGTTTCTGCTAGTTATCGAACAAGGTTTATTGGAAGAAAGGGATTTCCAACACAAAAATATTGGCTGTATATGATTGGAATATGTGCTTTACCTTTGTATTGCCTGGATGGGAAGGTACTGCTCACGATGCTTGTGTATTAGATCACGCTCTGACCGGTGCTAACATGAATTTTCCACACCCTTCTTCAGGTTTGTCCCTTTATATACCTATGATTTATTCTTTCATTGAAATTAATCTCTATATTATTACTATCTCTTTATCAGGTAAATATTATTTGGTGGAAGTTGGCTACCCAAAACCAATAGGGTACCTTGGTCCCTACAAATGTGAACGTTATCACCTCCCTGATTTTAGGCGTAAATATGATTTTACAAATCATAATAAAGTATTTAATTATTGTCATTCAAGTTTAAGATGCACAATAGAAAGAACTTTTGGTATGTGAAAGAATAGGTTTGCAATTTTGCGTAACATGCCTAAGTACAACATTCAAACACAAGTTCAAATAGTCAGTGCAACAATGGCTATACACAACTTCATTAGAAGGAATGCTGAAACAGATAATGAGTTTAGTCAATTTGAAAATGAAGACGCAATACTTGATATAGATGATGATAATTATCATGGTGAGGTTAACTTCAACTCATCACATGTTCCAAACATGGTTTCTTTTGCATAGATGGATCATATTCAAGACGCAATTCGAGATGAAATTATACAATACAAGAAAAATAATCCAGCTTCATAATTAAAGTTCAAAGTTGTATGAAGCTATACTTTATCTTTTGGACTTTCTATTTACATACTTCTTCATGAATATTTAAGCTCAACATTATTTTAGTTACTACAATCTCCTTTTGATATCTAAATCATGATTTATTGGTGTATCAATTGTTGTAACAATTATAGGTTAGTTTTACAAATAAATTATCATGTTAAATTAAATTTGTGAATAAATTATAATTTAGTAAAATTATCATGTAGTAAAACAATGGTGAAATAATTTTTATTTAAAGTTGTTAGGTTATTATCAACCATAATCATATTAATAAAGTAGAAATCAAATTAACACTAAAAAATAAAATAGAAAACAAATAACAATTATATGTTCTTTTTAGTAATTATAACTCCAAACGCGGTTTTTATTTATATAATCCAAACAACATTCACTTTCTTAAACTTATTTTTATAAAAAGTTATCGAAACATAAATCACGTTAACTTAACTCAAGTTTACTCGAACTCACATTCAATAAAACCACGTCTCTTCAAACTCAAGTTTGCAAAAATCCAAACACACGCTGAAAGTAGCTTTTGCCCGGATCCACGTTCGGATCCGATGTAAACTATAACGTCCTAATTTCGAATTCCGGGATTGATGCCTATTGGGAGCACATTCTCGGTAGTTCACAAATCATTACGCGCACTACGAATATCAGAAATCACCACTCAAGCCTTGTAGTCTAATAATATACATATAAGCTTTGAGTAACCAACCATTTACAAGGTAAAGTATGCCCTCAAAGGCTAAATACATAATAGCTAAGTTATTTACATCTCAAAGAAACTATTCACATAACATCATATCCAGAGAAACAAAAAAAAAACAAAGACAAAATGACTCCACAAGTCCTTCAGCATAAATCCCTCACTGGTCCTGGGAAGTATCCTGCACATTTAGAAAATTCCACATAGCGTGTGGTGAGAATAAATCTCAGTGAGAAGGTTGTGCAGGTGTGCAAGTGTTCAGAAAATCCAAGAACAAGAACCAACATTTAAAGTACAATTATCAATTTCACAATATGAAAACAAGGTATAAATCATGTCTTTGTTGCAATTAATACTTTGGTGTATTACCCAACACCTGTGGGGTCTTATCACTTTTACTTTTGCCTGGAAATGAGCTCAAAACCATACTAGGAACATCTCCCTAGTGGCCACTTAACCTCCTGCTTTCATTTAACAAACAATTTTATACTTTCACAATCAATAATCAGTTTGAGCATATAGCTCCCTTATTGAACCGGAGTCCCTATTTGATACTATTTAGTACATTAAGGAGTAATTACAAGGATAATTTGGATGAAAGTTCATCATTTCGAAGTTTATCTTTTCTTGTTCACCCAAAGCCAAGGACCCAAATGTATTCCCAATAGTTCACAAGCATACAAATATTCAATCTAACATTTATACTACAACACGTTATTTGTCCCTCATTCAAAGTCAATCATGAACAATTGTAATCCATAGCAATTCCTATCCTAATCCAATGGTCTCAATACCTAGGGTTTCAATGCAACAATTGAAATTCTACACAATCCAAACTCCCTACGCAATAATTATATTTCTACACTAGAAAAGAGAGAAGATAGAATTAGGGTTCATGCAAAGAGGGACTAAGAATTTAAGGGAAGTGAGGAGGATAACCAACTCACCTTTTTAGAGTGCCCGAACCCTAGAATTCACAAGGAATTGGTTGGTAGGAGGAAGAATTTGAAGGAAAGAACCTTGAAGTGGTGAAAAATTATCTTCTCTTCTCCAAGTTAGAAACCCTAGCACAACCTCTCTCTCTCTCTCTAACCTTCACCCCTTTCTCTTTCTAGATTTGTAGTGGATGAAGGAAAAATGAAATGAAAACACTCAAATTGAGTGTTTTAGTAACAAGCGCGACCTCCCGCTTCATCTGCACTTAACGCAGGTTGAAGCACAAGTTCCCTAATAACTCTCTGTTTTCTGCGCTTCACTTGCGCTCAGCGCAGGTAGAAGCGCAAAAACCAAAGAGCTCCTCTTACACTTCTATGCACAACAAAACCACTAAGTTTCCTAATTCCTCCCTTCTCCATACCTCCCTTCCCTTCAAGCCTATCTTCTTCCTAACAAAACCTCCTCCTAAAGATCACCCTCCCAACTTCTCCTTTCTCCCTAGAATTCAATAAGTTTCTACCAAAAATCCGCCAGAGTTTCCCCTAAAAATCGGACATTTCCCAAAATCACAATTTAACCTGAAACTCAGAAAACAACCAATACATTTTTATATTCAATCATATAAGAAAATTCAAAAGCCTCAATGGCCACAAAAGAACTCAAAAGAGAGGGATGTTACATAAACCAAACACACGAAACTTTTAAAACAGCTTATTTGAGTTTCATATCACGTAAACTCTTTTATGTGATAAGTACCGAGGATTCGAATGAACATGGACGAGCAATTTTATGATAGACCCTTATAAGTTTAGATCTTTTATTATTAAAAAAATAAATTTAAATTAATAAAACCTATTATTAAATATTTTAATATTAAATTTATACTATTTATAATAATGATATTCATATATCCAAAGAAATAGGATATCTGATCTATCCTAAAATTTATATATGGCAATTCACTCTTCAAATCAATTTCAACTGGGTATTATATTAGTATGTTTGGATGAATGTCGAAAATTTTTAAAATTATATTTAAATATGTAAATATGAATTTGAATTCATAATAATATATTTTACAATTTCTTTTTTGCTTCAATACATTTTACAATTTTAAATTGGAGGATTCATAAAATATATATTAACAAAAATATGCTTATAATTTAATATTATATTACTTTTATCATACTTATGTATTTATATTAATAATTTCACATCTAAAAATGATATTTATTATCTCGTAAAACAAACTGATATTTATTATATTAAATTCACTTTTCACATAATTTTTTTAAATATAAAATCAATTTACTTAAAAACACGTTCAAATTTTTTGGTTTAAACCACGTTATGAGAGACAATTTTGCTTGAGCCGGAAACATTAATATGAGGGATGACAATGGGTATCCTCTGGGCAGGATACCAAAGTGTTCATCCCCATACTCGTGTTTTAAAAAAAAAACCTGTACCCACGCTCATACCCGCGTGGGCAGCAACTTTAATGTTTGTCCTGTACCCACTGGACACCTATATGTCCATACCCGCACCCGTTACCCACAATTTAGTTAAGTGAAAGTTTAAAAGCTCATTAAAAAATATTAATTAAAAAATTATAACTCAATTGAAAATTACTCCAAAATCATCCAAATATAATTATTAAATATGATTAACATAACAATTTAGTTAAATCGAAACACAATATGTTAGTGTTCTAAATCATAACACATGATCTAATGTTCAAAATTCTTATTAAATATTATAATATACTTTAACGTCACACTATTTTATAAACTCGATATTATGTGTTAGCATTCTCCAAGATTTGTAAAAAATTATCATTAACACTAGTTAATCATATATTATAAAGTAAATAAAAACACAAATAGATAGTTATAAAAATATATTTTTTATTTGTAATTATATATATATATATATCAATTTAAAAAATGTATATAAATATATTAGATATTTTAATAAAATTAATATATCTCTATATTTAATTATATATGTAATTATTTATTAAATATATATGTGTGTGAGTGAGTGCGGGTATGAGATGGGCTGAGCATCATATATATAGTGCCTGTACTCGCGCCCGTTCCCATGAAAAAAATGCAGATTGTTACTCGTACTCGCGCCCATACTCTCTTTGCAGGTCTTTACCCTGTCCATTGCGGGTAATTTTTGCGGGTAGCCATAAGGCTTGAGATCAATTGTCATCTCTTCATATCATGATGGACTAGCTCTCAATATCTATATCATGGTGGGGCTAGCTCTCCAACGTAAATTTTTTCTATCCACAAGCAGGGGCGTAGCCAGGAATTTTTCTTTGGGGGGGCCGGAATAAAATATTAAAAAGAGTTAAATATATTTTTGATCTCTCAAAATATGATGAAATTTGGTTTTGGTCAATCGTTTATTTTTTAATTGGTTTTGGTCCTCCTTTTTTTAAAATCATATGCTTTTAGTCCTCCTCATTAATTGTACTCTGTTAAGTCACTTTCGCAGTTTCACAACAATTTTTCCCTAGTAAAAATTCACAGGAATTTTTTGCAATTTTTTTCTCTAGAAAATTAATGTGTAGTAAATTTTCAAAAAAAAAAAACTACAATTGTTTTACAAAAAAATGCTGCTATAAAATTTCTTTACTTTCTTATATAAAAAATATATAGTAAATTTTCCGCAAATTTTAGAATCTAAATGAAATTTCCTTTGAATTTTGAAATCTGTATGAAATTTCGAAAGAAAATACATAGAAAAATCCACAAGAAATATTACTACGTTATCACTTAGCGAAATGTAACTAATGACAATGACTAAAATCATGTGATTTTAAAAAATGGAGGACGAAAACCAATAAAAAAATTAATGAAGGACCAAAATCAAATTTCGCTATATTTTAAGGGACTAAAACATATTTAACACTATTAAAAATTATGATAAAAATATTAAATAATTTCAATTATGAATAGTAAGTTTATTTAAATAAAACTCTTCGTTTCTTCATCTGCATGAAATTTCTCAACAAGTTGACAAATTTATTCAATATCAAATTATTTTAAAGAGTCTTTGGGATCTAAAGTTGAACCGGGTATAAGAAGTTCAATTGTCTTTTTGTTAAATCTCTTATTTAATTCAAATAATTGCAAATTAAAATTTTTGTTTTTCTTATCACGTAATTCTAAAAAACATATTCAAATCAAACAAAATCTCTTTTAATGTTATATTATGTTCCTTAATGACATTTTCTCCCTTCTTTCCTATTTTTTGTAATGCTCGTATGTTTCCCCTTTTGATCTTTTTACTTTTTATAGACTAATATTTCTAATAAAATCTTATCTACAATTTTGAATATGATCTTATCTTCTCCAAATAAGAAAAAAAATAACCAATATAAAAAATGAAATAATAAAAAATTGAAACTTTTCTTTTTGACAAAATAAAGATAAATAGTAGGAGTTGTAAAGAAGTACTTAATACTGCAGAATCTACGAAATTTGTAGGGGGACCGATCATGAAATGTATTATACGGGACCTATATAGTTAATAAAAAATTTAAAAAATTTTGGGGGGCCATGACCCTTGCCAGCCCCCCTTAGCTACGCCCCTGTCGACAAGACTATAACCTTAGACGTTATTTAAAGTGAATCAAGCGTGAGCCAGGTTGATTCACACGTTTAAATTTTGAATAAACTCATTTTTATAAAATATTTATTCAAAATCAGTTTTACAAATTCAAATTCAATTCCATATATTTCTCCCAAAGCAGCACAAAAGAAATTCTCTTGCAAAACGAGTTTCGTATCACATTTTATATATAAATGTTTCCTGTGAAACTTTCTGATGACGACAAAGAAGAGAAAGAAGAGTTTTGTTGGTAACCAAATAAAATAAAATAAGAATCCACTTCCTAGCGTCAGGTTGGATTTGGTTCAACTTCATCCTCATCCTTCAACATCATAGTATCCTCAATTCCTGATCACCAAAATTTGGTTCCATACATTTTTAGTTTAGCACTCAGATATTGGTTTAAGAATCCGTATCTTTTGTTTTTTTTATCGGTTCCCTATCTCATCTCAAACCTGTTTTTTTAACCAGTATTCTTTTATCAGGTAGTAAGGCTAAAGGCTCCCCTCATCTCAAACTTTTAACAAATGCAAAAATTAACAAGAGATTTAGGTCAACAACTACTGCTAACAATTATTCTCAATCATATTCCTTATAATAATGTTTCTTAGAAATGTTATTTTGATTAAAATTTATATGCATGATTGATATATATTTAATTTTTTTAGAAATATTTTTAAAATTGATTTAATTTAAAAATTAAAAATTAAAAAATATTATAAAATGAAGTATTAGTGAAAAGCTATTTTTAAAATAACTTCAATTTCTATGGAAATATAAGATTTTTTCTTACCTTTACGATGAGAATAAAAAAGAAGTAAAATACTTTTTTTGAGAATTAATAATATTAGAAATATTTTTCTAAAACTTGTATGAAAAAATTATATTCCTAAAGGAACAAACTCTTATAAGTTAATCATTCTGAGTAGGAGTGTCAATCCTTTAATTAATGGACTTTTGGTAATTTACACTAAATTTCAAGTGCAAACTTGCAACGGCGAATTTACATACGCAACATATTGTGACCTTTTTATTCTCCGTTATTATCATATATGGGGAATGTGGTTGCTTTTTTCTTTCTAACATGTATTGTTTTGAATCTATTGATATTGACAATGACAATTTTCCTTTCAAAAAATAATAATGCTAACGTTAAAGAATAAAGATGTTCCTTCAAAAAAATGTTGAATAATGAGTATTTATATACTTTATTAAATATTTTTCATGACATTTAATATAGTAACTATTTTCTTTTTTAAGAAATGTTCTAATTATATTTCTTTAATAAATGATGAATTCAAAACACTCAATAGAACATTAAAAGAAAGAGAAATGGAATTTATACATCATACAACAATACAACCAACCAAGATAGATAAAGAACGAAAAGAAAAAAAAAGAGAGAGAAATGTGAGATGTGATAGATGATGTGACTAAGAGATATAGAAAAAAAAAATGTGTTGTATGAGTTGTTGTATGAATAATTAACCTCTAAAAAATGCTTATAATTCAAAGCAGTCAGTTTATGTTGTATAAATTTAATTTTATATTTGAAGTTTGGGACCCATGGCAAGCCACATTAATTAGACCCCTTCATGGTGAACTAACCACATGAGATCAGACCTTGGGAATTTATAATCTAACTAATACATCATTCTTTCAAGTTTAATCTTTCAGTACATTTTTTCAATAAATGAATTTTATGATAGATTCTCTCCCCCTTAAATACATTCCCTTTTTCTCCTTCCTTCTCTACGTTGTCGTCTTGATGCTCCTTTAACGTAATGTTCCTTCTCATGACAGGGAACAACCATTGCCACTTTTCTCTTCATCCTCCTTCTCTTCTTCCTTTCTTATAACTATTCCCAAACGAAGATATATACAGACGAATCTCCAAAGCGTTTTTGACGCGTGAAATCAAGGCTAGCACGGTACGTAATAATTCACACTCTGTGATGATGCATCAACATGGATTGAACCAAATTAATCATATTCGTCGCTATGTCCCTTTAGACACACCTTTTTGATTTAGTGTAAAATCTTTGATTCTGAACACGCAAAAATTCGCGTGTGTAAAACTCCTTTTTAATTCTCTTTCTCTCTCTTTTTCCTGTGAACTTCACGTGAGTGGCGTGTAGTCGTTGAAATAACAATATTATTATTACAAGAATTACTTAATTAGCATTTTTTTTTTGTATTTTTTTCTCTCTGTTTAACCATGAAGCTTTGGACTGGTTGTTACTGGTCATAGTCTTGTACACCAGTTATAAACTAATAATATTATATTATATTTTATTAATATTAATCTCATTTGGTCTACTGCAGGGCTGAAATGCTTTCTTGGTGTATCTTAAATAATTTAAAAGAGAATAGGAAGAAAGTAGCTTTCATGGCTGCATGTTGTAGATAGTTACTAATGTCATGTTGGCCAAATTTTCTGTTTAATTTATTTTTCTGTCTTTGACCAAGAATTCCTATAACTGTAGATTTAACTCTCCAATCAGAGGTGGTAATTAGATAAAGTTTTCTTATGAGCGACAACTTAACTTTCACTTTAACAAACCACTGTTTGGTTATGTTTAATTTATTTGTTGGTCAGATAACACAGCATTTAATTATGTGTTCGTTCATAAATGAACTGTTTATGCTCTAATTGAGGAACTTTTCTATGGTTTACTTTTGCTCTTCCTCACTTGTAATGGAATGAATGTGCTCTCTGCTGCCAAGTCATAACATCTCTGTTTAGGTCTTTTTAGACTTATACAATGGAACAAAATTACAAAATTATTCTATTCTTCTACATCTGTGAAGTTTTATTTTGAATGCTTGAAGTGAAGATTGTACTTCAGATTTTACTACTTCTTTACAATTAATTTTATTTTGGTGTAGGATTAGCATACATAGTTTGAAGATTTGTGGAAATGGGGTTTCTACAGCTCTTTGTTGTTGCTTCTTTCCCGGTGGTCAAAGTATTGCTGATCACTGCACTTGGCTTGTTTCTTGCAATGGATAACATAAATGTATTGGGAGCAGATGCAAGGAATAAAGTGAATCAAGTAACTCCTGGAATACTTCAAAAAGTTTTTATCTTTTTTTGTCCCTCCACTGGTTTTTATCTAAGTTGAAAGTTTACTGAAAACAGTGTTTTGTTCTGTGACAGCTTGTATTTTATGTCTTTAACCCATCACTGGTGGGTAGCAATTTGGCTGAATCCATAACCTCTGAAAATGTTGTTAAGTTGTGAGTATTCATTGATTTGTAATCATCATATATATCTATCTTAGGAGCATCCAATAAACTGTGCTTCTGATCTGAGGATTGGTTTCTTTGTTTTAATTCACAACTTTTGATGTATTTTTGCTTGTCATTTAGGTGGTTCATGCCAGTCAATATTCTTGGCACATTCATATTAGGCTCAGCCTTAGCATGGATTTTGATTAAGATCACAAGGCCTCCCAAGCACTTGGAAGGTCTAATATTGGGTTGTTGTTCTGCAGGTAGACACAAATGAATGCATGAAGCCAAACATGTAATGTGTATGATACTTTCACTAGATTCTTATCTGCATGCTGATAACATACTGAAGACCCTTCTTGGCTATATAACATAGAAAATGAATTCATTCTTTAATAGTGGATTTGAGAAATCTTAAATCACCAAGGAGAAAAATGTTGCTTCATAGTCTGTCTTATCATATAGGAACTTATGTGTATATATGAATTTAGTTTCCCTGAGACTGAATCGAACTAGTCATCTGCAAATTTCTATTCATTCTGTAATTTTGTCCTCTGTCTAAAGTCCAGCCTTTCTTTCTACAGTTCTGCAGATTCTAAAGACAAAAAATAATTAACTTAGTAAATGATATATCTTATAGGAGTTTCCTATGCATGGTGTTTATGCCACATTGCTACCTAATTTGGGTTTGTGATTGATATATGCTTATTGCATACACAAAAGTTTTACTGAAACTAAGTAAAACATCTTGCATTTGTTGTGTCCTGCTTCCTGCATTACATTTGGAATGTACTATTTTCATCTAAGCTTCAATTCAAATTTTTGCATCATTCCCTCCTAGATGCATCTTATGGTTCAGCCTATCTTTTATGTAAATATGAACAGGAAATTTAGGAAACTTGCCTATGATCATTGTTCCGGCTCTGTGTAAAGAGAAAGACAGTCCTTTTGGAGAACCTGATCTCTGCTATAAATATGGAATGGCTTATGTTTCACTTTCTATGGCGGTATGCAACTTCATTATTCCTCTGATGTTAATAACATTGCAGTTCCAAGTGCTAATATAGTGTGCACTTATTTGTCTCTAATTGATTCTATTTTTATTTTTTAAAATTGGGGTTCATGTGGGGAACTTTTAGATTGGAGCAGTTATAATATGGACATATGTTTACAACATAATGCGGATTTCCTCAAGTAGAGTTCACAAAGAAGGTGATACAAGAAGTAACCCCAGCTTATTGAAGGCTTCAGGGGAGACATTAGAATCACAGCCAGAAAATATTTCAGAAACACTTAATCCTGCAAAAGATGCTCTTGATGATGCATATACCATTCTTCTTCCTAATGCAGAATCTGAGGAAAAAGTGAGGATTGCCACAAACTTTCCTTCGGAAATATATTATATATACTGATTATAATTTCAGAATAGCTTTCTTTATAGGTATTTTATCACCAGAAGTTGCAATTTAAAACTCAACAAGAAAGGACCAACTTATATATAATGCTTATTTGGGTAAAGTTCATCTTAATTAAGAATTATAGGTATTTAGGTTTCCTATTTCATAATGAATACATATAAGGGTAAACATTAAAATTTTTTCCTTTTTAGTTTAGCCAGAATACGACAGACAATGGGTTCAATTGAAGGCAGACAACAGAATTAGCACTTCAAGTAGATTTTGAAACATAATAACACGTAATAAAAGAACAAAGAACATCAAAATGTAACTTAGGAATCTTAAATTAAACTATTGGAATTAGAATTATCTGTCCTCAATGAGGTATCTAATGCAGAATCCTTAATATAATCCCATCAAGAATCTTTGCTTTTAATATATGTATTTGATTTAAAAAATCTCATAACTGATCTCCTTCAATGTGCAAGAGTACAATAATGTTCATTATTAAGTCATATAATCTCCTATTTTTCCTTTCTTTTTTTTTTTTCATTTATCCTATGACAATAACTTTTTGGTGTTTTCTTATTTCCAGATTCCTATCTCAGTTAAAATTAAGGACCACTTGAGGAAGATTTCAAGCAACGTCAATTTCAAGACCATCTTTGCACCATCAACCCTTGGAGCAGTATGATACAGTTTTCATTTCCTTGGAAATAACTTGCTATGTTGTTTTCCCTGTTTGTTATTCACTTAAATTTTGTGCAACTAATAATATAGGCTGCAGTACTCTTGTTTTAGTATAGAATTTTTTAATGTGAAAGCAAAAGGATGCATGAATTGGTTTGATGCCTATGGACATTTACTATGGTAAATTTCATGTAAAGCCTCATGTATGTCACATTATCAACACCACATTTTGCCTTTTTTTATCATTTTTTATTATTTCCCCTCTTATTTTGTAGGAATGAATCTATAGACTGCAGTAGTCATAAAAGTTACTCTCTTATGTCTCAAATCTTATTTCAGAAGAATAATGTTTGTTACGAATGGATGAAATAGTTTATGTTAAATGTTTTTCTGTAGTTCTCCAAAATCCAAATAAATGTATTCATTTTTGTTTTTTCACAGATTGTTGGCTTTGCCATTGGTGTAATCGCCCCAATACGTAATCTCATGGTTGGAAGCAATGCTCCATTTCATGTGGTCGAAGACTCTGCATCCATGTTGGGGTATGCATCCCAAAACTTAGTCTTCAAGATTTTAAAGTTAACAAAGATTGAAAGCCAAAATTGTGTAGAGGACTTATTTTAAACACAATATTGCATGTCATTTTTTGACATGATAATTAGCCCCTTTGTATTATCTAACAAATTTGAAATCTTCAAAGCTTACTGCTCAAAGCTCCAGGTAATGCTATAATAAAATGCATCATATCAGTGTTAATGCCTATGTTTGTGCACCAAATCCAACAGTTTTTGTTTACTCTGATCTACTCTCCCTAGTCATATTCTAAATGTTGCAACTAGTTTGTTTCTTTGCCATTATTCATCTAGAATAGAATTCAAAGGAAGACATCTCACTTTTTTTCCCCTCTTATTACTTCCAGTGAGGCAAGTATCCCAACTGTCACCCTTGTATTAGGAGCAAACCTCCTTAAAGGTGAACTTTCATCATTCTAATTATTTAGTTTCTTATATACACTGGTTCTTTTCCCTTTTTTCTTTTCATCTTTTGGGATTTGTTTAAAAAATAGAATTATGGGTGAATGAACCAGGCTTGAAGGGAACAAGTACTCCAGTATGGACCATAGTGGGAATTGTAGTAGTCAGATATATTTTCCTACCATTATTGGGTGTTGCAGTAGTTAAGGGAGCAATACACTTGGGTTTAGTGCAATCAGATCCGTTATATCAGTTCGTGCTTCTACTTCAATATGCACTTCCACCAGCTATGAATATAGGTACCATAACTCTACTTTTTAAGTAGTTAATTCACTATATGCAAAAGCTCCTGCAATTTGGTATAAAACTAGATATTTCTTCGTAGCAAATTAATGAACAACGGTGGTAGATTATTCTGCTCATATTATCTATAATTCTATCACAACATGCCTTTAATTTTCTCAATTCATGATAAGAAAAGTTTGTCCTTTTCAAAACTAAAACTAATTATAGTGTGTTTGGTTTACCGTAAGGTTACATTACAATGTGATTGCGGGCCAACTCAACTTTTTATGGTATTGGCTCGTGATTTTGGGTAAATCAAATACACACAAAATGATATTAAGATAATAAGAGACGACTAATGGTATGCATGGATCTGGGCAAACGCTGTAAAGAATAACGTTTGTCCCGATCCACGTTTGAAACGTGGTTTTGGGGTAAACTAAACACATTATTCATCTTAGTTCCTTGGAGTTTTGTTTTACTTTGAATATTCCAAAACAAGAGCAAATCAAACTAGGAAATCCTTTCTACAATACAGATGGACAGAGATTAAAGAAGATTCTTTCTAGAAAAATCTGTAATTTGATAGGGATAATGTGTAACAAAGGAAAAAAAAACTAGGATAATGTGTATTTTGGCTGGGAACCAGCTTTCTTGTTTTAACTGTTCCCACTTCACTCTCCTTTGGCAGGAACAATGGCTCAATTGTTTGGAACTGGTGAAAGTGAATGCTCTGTTATCATGCTATGGACATATGCTTTGGCGTCAGTTGCAGTTACCCTTTGGTCAACCTACTTCATGTGGCTAGTTGCTTGATTTTTTTACTCAATGATATGGTTATTATTTGATTATTATTAATATTGAAGATGCATGTTCATGATAAAAAAATATTGACATTTAGTGATGTAAAAATACATCATTAAATGATAATGTAAAATTATTTGAAAATGAGAGTGCAATATTCAAATTAAATTCTTATTTTTTTTGTTTCATTTTTGTTATCTTAAAATTTCATCATCTTTGCTTTAGGAAAAATGGTTCCAACCTCCTGAGACATTGGCCAAAATGTTAAAAAGTGCATCTTTGTTAGCTAAAGTTCAGTTTGGCGTGGTTACGAGTTTTCAGTTTTTAATTTTAAAAAAAAATCTCAATAAGTTTTTACAACTCAAAACTAACAACTAAAAACCACTTTTTGACGTTTTGAAAACCACCAAAAATGACTTTTAGTTTTCGATTTTTAGTTGTAAAAATTTAGTAGAAATTTTTTGAAAACTAAATTAAAAAATCACAATCACTCAAATGACCTTTGGGTCATTTCGGGTGGTTGTAAGTTTTCAGTTTTTAGTTTTAAAAAATTTTTAATTAGGTTTTTACAACTCAAAATCAACAATTGAAAACTTGTTTTCTGAGTTTTGAAAAACACAAAAAATGATCTTCAGTTTTTTATTGAGTTATAAAAATTTTATTCAACATTTTTAAAAATGAAAAACTGAAAAACTTGTAGATGCATATACTTGTAGATATATTATATGCAGGTTTTGATGATGCCAATGGAAAGAGAATGAGTTCACAAGATTGACAAAAAGAATTTGGCAAAAGAAAGAGAAAGAGCAAGGAGCAAAGGTCAATACAAGATCAAGACTACAAGTGATGTTAGATAAGTATTAGTCTAGTTAGATAAAGTGTTAAAAGAATTCTAGACTTTGCAAGTAATTTGGCCTTTAAAATAAAGTTTATGCAAAAATGTTTTATGAACCAAAATTAAGTTCAAAATAAATATTTTGAACTGGTAATCGATTATCAGTTGGAGTGTAATCGATTACCAGCAAGCATTCAACTTCTGGAATGAAATTTTGGTTCTGGTAATCGATTACCAAAACCTGTAATCGATTACCAGAGTGCAGGAAATTCAAATTTTTGAATTTCAGGCACAACTGTTCGCAAAACTGAACTGTGTAATCGATTACCAAACCCTTGTAATCGATTACCAGATTGATTTTTCTAAAAATCTTGAAGAGACATGACTTCTAATCAAGGATTACAATGTTTCATCTTCATCCTTATATATATTTGTCTTCATTTAGAAAAATCAGAAGATTACAATGTGAAATAACAAAAAGTGAGAAACCTCTTTAAGAATCATTTTGGCCAAAACACTTGCAAATTATTAAGGATTCTTATAGAAACTTCAAGTTGTATTATCTACTCTAAAAGAGAGTTCATATTGTTCAAACAATTTCTTCTCATATTGTGTGATTAAGAGAGGGTGCCTCTCGTGGTTTGTTGGTGAAACTCCACACAAGGGAAGGGGTTCCAAGGTGTGTGAGTGTTCATCTCTTGTAAAGAGTTTTACAAGAATAGTGAAAATCTCAAGTGTGTACTTGGGGACTGGACGTAGGCAAGTGGATTGGCCGAACCAGTATAAATCGTGTTTGCAATCTCTCTTCCCTTAACTCTACCTTACTTATTGCATTTACAATTTCATTATATTAAGCATTAACATTCATTCTTCATCTTTGAAAAGAACTTTTAAGTATAATTAGGGAAAGATAATTCATTAATCGAAAAGATTAGATAGTCTCGAATAACTTAATTCACCCCCCCTCTTAAGTTAGTGAGGCCACTTGTCCAACAAGTGGTATCAGAGCTTGTATCTTGTATAAGGATTAGAAGCCTCAAGATTAATAATGGCCTCATCCAACTCTCTTTTCGGTGAAGGAAACTCATTCAATAGACCCCTGTATTTAATGGAGAAGGTTTTCATTATTGGAAATCTCGAATGCAAATTTTCATAGAATCTATAGATTTAAATATTTGGGATGCTGTAGAAAATGGTCCTTTTATTCCTTCGACACAAGTAGGGAATGAAGTTAAAATAACACCTAGAGATCAATGGAGTAGAGATGACCAAAGAAAAGTCCAATACAATTTAAAAGCCAAAAATATAATTACATCTGCATTAGGCATAGATGAATATTTTAGAGTCTCTAATTGCAAAAGTGCAAAAGAAATGTGGGATACATTGGAAGTAACACATGAGGGTACAAGTGATGTTAAAAGATCTAGAATAAACACCCTTACTCATGAATATGAATTATTTAGGATGAACCAAAGTGAAAGCATTCATGACATGCAAAAGAGATTTACGCATATAGTTAATCATCTTGCATCTTTAGGAAAAGTCTTTCCTAATGAAGATCTTATTAACAAAGTTTTGAGATGTTTGAGTAGGCAATGGCAACCAAAAGTGACAGCAATTGCAGAATCAAAGGATCTTACAACAATGTCTCTTGCTTCACTGTTTGGGAAACTTCAAGAGCATGAAAATGAACTATTAAGACTAAATCAAAATGAAGAAAATGATAGAAGTAAGAAAAGCATCGCCCTCAAAGCTTCATCATCATCTATCCATGAAGAAGAAGAGATCATAGAAGATGAAGATTTGGATGATGACGAAGAATTTGATCTCTTTGTAAAAAGGTTCAACAAATTCCTAAGGAATAGAAGAAATCAAAAGAGATCTACATTCAACACAAAGATGAAAGGAGAAGATTCCTCCTCAACCCCAAGGTGCTTTGAATGCAATCAACCAGGACACTTAAAACTAGACTGTCCAATCTACAAGAAGAGAATGGAAAAATCAAACAAGAAGACATTCAAAGATAAGAAAGCAAAGAAAGCCTACATCACATGGGATGATAATGACATAAGCTCCAGTGACTCAGAGAATGAAACAGTTAACTTGGGATTTATGGCTAGAGACTACGATAGTGAAGAAGAGGTAACATCTTCTAACAATGATGCATCTATCTCATTTGATGAATTACAAGAAGCATTTAATGATTTACATAAAGAATCATTTAAGTTAGCAAAACTAGTTTCATCATATAAGAAAACTACTACAAAACTTGAAAAAGAAATTTCTAAATTAAATGAAGATTTGGAAAATCTTAAAAATGAACTTAAAGTAGTGAATCCTGAAAATGAAAATTTATGTTTCATTATTGATTTAGAAAAGATTAAGCAAACTCATCCATGCACATCATGTCTAAAACATCAAGAGGAAATTAAAAAGTTAAATACTATTCTTTCAAAATTCACTTATGGCAAAAATAATTTAGATGTTATTTTAGGAAGTCAAAGGTGTGTCTTTGATAAAGCTGGATTAGGATATGATCCTTTAAAGCAACAAAAGCTTTACAAAAATTTCTTTGTCTCATATAACATGTCTACTAGTCCATTTACTAAATGTAACTATTGTGGTAGAAAGGGACATGGTGCATATACTTGTAATATAAGAAAGAATGGTGTTCAAAATGGACACATGATTTGGGTTCCAAAAAGCACCTTACCCAAAACTAACATTCAAGGACCCAAGATGATATGGGTACCAAAAGTTAAGAATTGTGTTGTAGGTGTGCTTGATGGCAAGGCATTCTCAATGGTAACTTAATAGTGGATGCTCCAAGCACATGAAGGGAGATACTTCA
The DNA here is from genome assembly GCA_026901365.1 of Sesbania bispinosa. NCBI lineage: Eukaryota > Viridiplantae > Streptophyta > Magnoliopsida > Fabales > Fabaceae > Sesbania > Sesbania bispinosa. The sequence continues at coordinate 708,747 of QLOH01000513.1, read as the reverse complement.
AAATTTATCAACATTACTCCCAAAAACAATGTACATGTCATTTATGGAGACAACAACAAAGAAATCAACATGGATTTTTCGAGAGAGTAGAAGACTTTAAAGAGATCATTCTCTTGACAACATCATTGGAGAATTTTTCAAAAGGGGTAACAACTAGACTCTCTCTTGAAGATATATATGGCTTTTGTTTATAAAATTGAAATAAAAATATTGATGAAGCCTTAAAAGATAAGCATTGGATTATTGCTATGAAAGAAAAATTAAATCAATTTGAAAAGAAATCATGTATGGAAACTAGTTAATAGACCAAGTGATCATTCAAATTATAGGATCAAAATGGTTATTTGGAAATAAATTAGAAGAGAGTTAAGAATCTTAGATTTCTCTAAATTAAAAGATACACTATTTGGCTAATACTTTACTACTTATGGATATATATTGTTTAGTATATATTTGATGCTCTTGGATTCTTTTTGATGATGCCAAAGGGGGAGAGAAAGGGAAAGGAGAAAAAGGGAAAGAACTCTATGTTATGAGAGAAAAGGAAAGGAAAAGACTATGAAATTGGGAGAAAAAGGGAAAGAACTCTATGTTATGAGAGAAAAGGAAAGGAAAAGACTATGAAATTGAAATTTCATTTTATCCCCAAATAACTCTAAAAGGACAAATACTAAGGGGGAGACAAAAAGGGGAAATGATTGATATATGTATACTTGAAACTATTTTTTCTTTCTTCCCTTAAAGATGGTTGTCATCATCAAAAAGGGGGAGATTGTAGATGCATATACTTGTAGATATATTATATGCAGGTTTTGATGATGCCAATGGAAAGAGAATGAGTTCACAAGATTGACAAAAAGAATTTGGCAAAAGAAAGAGAAAGAGCAAGGAGCAAAGGTCAATACAAGATCAAGACTACAAGTGATGTTAGATAAGTATTAGTCTAGTTAGATAAAGTGTTAAAAGAATTCTAGACTTTGCAAGTAATTTGGCCTTTAAAATAAAGTTTATGCAAAAATGTTTTATGAACCAAAATTAAGTTCAAAATAAATATTTTGAACTGGTAATCGATTACCAGTTGGAGTGTAATCGATTACCAGCAAGCATTCAACTTCTGGAATGAAATTTTGGTTCTGGTAATCGATTACCAAAACCTGTAATTGATTACCAGAGTGCAGGAAATTCAAATTTTTGAATTTCAGGCACAACTGTTCGCAAAACTGAACTGTGTAATCGATTACCAAACCCTTGTAATCGATTACCAGATTGATTTTTCTAAAAATCTTGAAGAGACATGACTTCTAATCAAGGATTACAATGTTTCATCTTCATCCTTATATACATGTGTCTTCATTTAGAAAAATCAGAAGATTACAATGTGAAATAACAAAAAGTGAGAAACCTCTTTAAGAATCATTTTGGCCAAAACACTTGCAAATTATTAAGGATTCTTATAGGAACTTCAAGTTGTATTATCTACTCTAAAAGAGAGTTCATATTGTTCAAACAATTTCTTCTCATATTGTGTGATTAAGAGAGGGTGCCTCTCGTGGTTTGTTGGTGAAACTCAACACAAGGGAAGGGGTTCCAAGGTGTGTGAGTGTTCATCTCTTGTAAAGGGTTTTACAAGAATAGTGAAAATCTCAAGTGTGTACTTGGGGACTGGACGTAGGCAAGTGGATTGGCCGAACCAGTATAAATCGTGTTTGCAATCTCTCTTTCCTTAACTCTACCTTACTTATTGCATTTACAATTTCATTATATTAACCATTAACATTCATTCTTCATCTTTGAAAAGAACTTTTAAGTATAATTAGGGAAAGATAATTCATTAATCGAAAAGATTAGATAGTCTCGAATAACTTAATTCACCCCCCTCTTAAGTTAGTGAGGCCACTTGTCCAACAAAACTCGCCACCACCCCAACAAAATTTTTCAATTTCTCATCATTTGCATACATCCTGGCGGGTTTTAATAATTATTCAATTCAATGTACCTATTCAATGAACCTCAGGAAAGTCAACATATTTGGTAAGTTTTTTATTATTTTTCCGTGGATGGAACCTTCTGCCCAAATCCCGGCGCTTGATTCTTGGTGAGAAGGTAAACAAAAATCGAAGTATTTGGATAAGAGAATTTACAATGGAAGGGAACTAATTTGTTGTATTTTAGTGTTCTTGAATTACAGTGAATAAAATTGATTTTAAAAATCAATGATTAAGATAAGTGATACATATTTTTTAAAGCACGTTAAACGAAAATGATTTAAAATCAATTCCATCAAACCATGGTTTCATACTGTAGAACTATTATTTACTAAAACTTTTTGTTTGGATAACTGGTTATGAAATTGAAATTTAAAAAATAAATAGTTTTTAAATGTAATTTATCCATTTAATTTCATCATTTTTTAAAAATTTATATTTAACCAGAATGTTGTTGATAATAAAAAAATTGAAGTTATATATTTTTAAATATAAAATATTAGAAAACATAATTTTAATAAAAATGAATATTTTAAATTAATAAAATAAAAAGAAGAAAAAAAACGACTCTTTGTTTTTTCCAATTGAAAAACAACAATTATAATAAAAAAAACGATTTTAGGTGCAATGCCAATTCAATCACTTCTTTGTATCTTACGTCTATTATTGATTATAATAGTAATATATTTATTAAGTTTGAAATGTGAGTCGTAACATTGTTTATTTTTGCCATATCAATGGTTGAGGTGTCACTTTGAAATTCTTTTCAACTCCACCTATTGTAAATAGAAATTAATTATTCATACAACAACAAACCTACAATAACTCATATAACACACTTTTTCTCTCTATATCTCTCAATCACATCAGCTAGGCTTAAATACATTTTTGGTCCTTATACTTTTCTAGATGGGTGATTTTGGTCCCCCTAGTTTTAATTGCTCAATTTTGATCCCTATACTTTTGTAAATGAGTGATTTTGGTCCCCCTAGTTTTAATTGCTCAATTTTGGTCCCTCTTCTTTAAAAATTGAACAAATCTAATCCTACTATTAGCCTCCCATTAAATATTTAGCAGAGTTTACTGGCATGGATTTAATTTTGTAACATATAAACTATCACATGACAAAGATTATTTAATTTTATCTCTTAATTTTTTAAACGAAAAATCAGAGCTTGCAGATTTCAGTTCGCTTTCAATTTCATTTTAAATTTCATTTCATGCTCGAATGAGATTTCAGTTCGCTTGGTTGACGGCTTGAAGCAAACCTGCAATTGTTTTAATTTTAGGACTTGTATTTGTTTTATTGTTTTGAGAAAATTGGAGTGTAGTAGTAGGATTTTGTTTTCTCATTGTATTAAATTATGCAGAATATGATTTTATTTTTTGATTTTCTGTTTAAAAAAATTAAGAGATGAAATTAAATAATAATCTTTGTCATGTGATAGTTTACACGTCACAAAATTAAATCCATGTCAGTAAATTCTACTAAATATTTAATGAGAGGCTAACGGTATGATTAGATTTGTTCAATTTTTAAAGAAGATGGACCAAAATTGAACAATTAAAACTAGGGGACCAAAATCACCCATTTATAAAAGTATAGGGACTAAAATTGAGCAATTAAAACTAGGGGGACCAAAATCACCCATCTTCAAAAGTATAGGGACCAAAAATGTATTTAAGCCCATCAGCTATCACATCCCACATTTCTCTCTCTTCTTTTTCTTTTCTCTCTTTATTTATCTTAGTTGTAGAGATTGTATGTTGTATAAATTTAATTTCTCTTGTAATTATGGGTTTGACTCTTTTCAAATGATACGCACACTCTAGAGGTTAAATAAAAATTATAGTTGTTTATTTCCATAATTTATTACATATTGTCTCAACTAATAACTTTTCAATTAATATTACAACAAAGCCCGATATTATTGACAGATAGTTTGATCCTTAAGTATCTTGACAGAGGTTCGATCCTCGACGGTGTGTATGGAAAAGACTTTGTTAGGAGAGAAAAAGTTCACTTCAGTGATCTCTACGTTGGAAATGTATTACTCCTTAGGGATGACAATGGATACCCTCTGGGCAGGGTACCATAGTGTCCATCCCCATTCCCGCGTCTTCAAAAGAAGCCCGTACCCGCATGGGCAATAACTTCAATGCCCGTAACCGTGCCCGCTGGGCATTTATATGCCTGATCTTCGAAAGGCTTCTGGATTGACTGGCAAGGAAGAGACAATGGCGTCAAGGGCTGCAACGACGACGATTCCACGACGGGGCAGGGTGTACCTACAGGGACTCCGACGCTCAACGTAAGATACCAATCCAGCAGAGTAACAATATAGTCTAGAATGCGTACCTGGTAATGTGAAATCCAGGGTATAAATAGGGAGAATTAGGCGGGAAAGTCTTTTACGGTAAATAACGGTCTTTGACATGTCCGAGGTGACGCGCCTAGCACCGTCGAGGTGTCGAGATGCGTCGTTGTGAAGTAGTCAAGTATATTATGATGATCTTAATGTTTATGAACGTTACGGTCAATTACCTCGGATATCGTCGTGGTCGTATCTCGACGGACATAACGTCGACTTCTCGGGAGGTAATGCCCTGTTGATACTGTCTGCTTATACGTCGGAAAGTAAATGTTGATGTGTTTAACTTAACGACATGCATGTCGGCATGAAGCCGACAATGTGAGTGGGTAGTCGCAAATCTACCTCAAGTCGATCATTTCGAGATGGGAATGGCCGACTTTGCTATCCTGGCATCAATGTCGATGTTCTCAACTCGTAATTGTCCCGCGCAAAATCCGTGTTGACGCTTGACGTTCTAAATGTAACGGTTATTTTATTCATTCAAACCCTTTGGCCTTTCGTCTGCCTGCCACGTGCCATAATCCTGTAGCATTGGGCCCTTGGGCTTTGTCAGATGGCCAAATCCTGGCCGTTAATGTAGTAGATTTATAAAGGAAGAGAGGGAAACCGCACCTCACTTCCTTCTTCCTTGTTTCTTCTCCAAATTTCTCTGTCTCTTCTTATGTTGCTTCGACGGGCGTGCCTCCACTTTCAGGCAACTGAAAGCGTCTATCTTCATCCTCTGTGTGACAAGTGGTGTATGCACCTTGGAGTTGCAGATTTCTTCGAAGAGTTCAAAAAGGTTTCAGTAATAGTTTTTGAAGGTATTCTTCTGCCCCCCTTGTACTTGTATTTTTAAATAATGGTGCTTACGAGGGCTGGGGTTAAAACCCTTGCTGTCAAAAGTAGACGGCAGTGCTTCACTGTGAGTGAAGAGCCTGAGGATCCGGGGATCCCAGATTTGATTCCGAGGCGTAGACGTGGTTCTAAGCCGATTGACCTTGGACGGTTGCAGCAAGAATCAGTGCGTCGGACTGCCTGCATTCTGCAAGAATGGGGTTATCCCGAGGTGCTTTCCGTTGGGTCCTCCGGGATAGGCCCCAGATGTCCCGGGGTGGAACCTCCATCTCAATTTATTAACTTTATTCCCAGACTTTTGGACAGGTCCGAGATGGGTAGGCGGAAAGTGCACACCTCGCCGGCTTCCGACTTCCCAGTGCCGAAACCTCTAGAGTCTATAGATTGGGTGGATAAGGAGGCTCTGGGAACCTCGAGTATGTACAGTTCTGCTGCTGCCTTGGAACTGGGTTTCCGTGATATAGAATGGGTGGAACCGGGCAAGGAGGCTGAGTGGGATTTGGTGACTCCGGCAGAAGACGACAGAATCTGCAGTCAGGGGGACTTGGACGAGAATTTTTTTATCCCCATGTACAAAACTGTATTTGACGACTTGGGGGTATGGATACCATTCATGTAGTTTGAGCTCGAGGTGCTGGGGCAACTGGAGGTAGCTGCTTCGCAGTTGCACCCCAATGGCTGGGCCTTCATAAGGAGTTTCATGATCTTGTATCATGCCCTCAGCCTGGAGCTTAGCTGCAGTGTATTCTTCTACTTTTTCCGGCCTTTGGTAGTTAAGGATCCCCCGAACCGCTACTCGTGGCTTGCACTCCGTGCTGGCGCCGGAGGTAAAATTTTCGAGATCTTCCAGGAGTCTAACAGGAACTTCAAGGACAAGTATGTCTTTGTTGTCCCAAAGGGGGAAGGGAGAGAGTCGGTGTTTCATGAAGATGGGAGGTTGATAATCAACCCTTACTGGAATACTGGCCATTTTCTGAGGACCTCAAAGGCTTACACCGTGGATTATGACTCCTTGTCCGAGGGTGAGAAGAAGGTGGCAGATGCCATCAAGAAATTTGAGGAGAAATACGGCATCCTGGATAGCCAATTCGTGATAAAGAAAGGCGGTTTGGCAACTCAGGAATTACTTGGTAAATACCCAGCTTAATGGGTTTATTTTCTTTTTGTAATCTTATGCTAACTATTTCCACTTGTTTTCGCAGTAACGATGGCAGCTCGGAAACATGAAAAGCTCGCAGAGAGACGAGCAAGAAAGGTGCTCCAGGATGCTCAGAAGAAATCCGACATGCCTAAAATGTCGGAGTCTGATGTTAGTGACGCCGACCAACAGAAGACTAAGCGTCAAAAGGTGGATATCCCAGTTCCGCCTCCGCAAAACAAATCATTGGCTGATGGTTTGTCAAAGGGATCTTCCTCCGCCTCGCTCCTAGGTGACAAAGGGAAGAAGCCCTTGAATTTTGGCGCCGAGTTGCCGCTTTCCGACATGACTACTGACGAGGTGAATAAGCACCTGGAGACCCAGGGTCGGGCTATGTTTGATGGGAAATCAGAGGAGGAAATCAACCAGATCCTCGCCACTGCGTCCGAATGGGGGATGAGGTTCGCCATGATGTCGAGGTATTTCATGGGGGCATCTCGAGACCTTGCTGCCTTTGTTCCAATGAGGGAGGAATTGGAAAAGATGACGGCCAAGCTGGAGGCCGATGAGCTAAAGATGCAGGAGGCCCTTGCTGACATAAAGCTTTTGACCAAGGAGAGGGATGATCTGCTGACGAGCAACGCTGATCTGGTGAAGTAGGTTAAAACCCTTACCACGTCTCAAAAGAATGCCGAAGAGGCGGCGGCGGCGTCAGAGTCAAAACTGAAGGAATCTACAGAATCCCGAGTAGCGCTTGAGGGCGAGGTTGAGGAGTTGAAGCAAAAGCTCGAAGAGGCCGAGGTTCTTTGGGAGGATGCCTCTGACATGTATTTTTACCTTGCCATTAAACAAATGAAGTTTTTGAACCCCGATGTGGAGTTGAACACTAGAGGGATGTTGACACTTTGCACCGTTGAGGACGGGAAGTGGTATGACGTGACGCCTACTGATAAGGTGGAAAGCGTCCCCGGGGACATAGTGCCAACATCTCCTCCACTGCATGACGAAGAGGATCCGGTTGCCAATGCCGAGAAGAGACCGGACGGCGCGCTGACCTCGGAAAAGGTTGACCTGACCTTGAATGTCGTGATGGGTTCCTAGGAGTGAAGAGCCGGTATGTCGGTTTATGTTGTAATTCTGTCACCATTTTTGGCTTTACTCAAACTCCTGCCGTGTTTTGACGGCTTTTGTAGACGGTTAATGATTGTTGTTAATGATTATTGCTTAAACTTTGGCTTTTATATTCGACCGTTATCTTGGTGGCTTGGTTTCGGGATCGTATCCCATCTTTTACTCGCCTGATTTTGCGTTCGGGATTGTACCCCGCTTAAACACGTTCGGGATTGTACCCCGTTCACATACGTTCGGGATTGTATCCCGCTCACGCCTTCTTTTTCATGTTCGGGATTGTATCCCGCTCACGCCTTCATTTTCACGTTCGGGATTGTATCCCGCTCACGCCTTTGCTTTCACGTTCGGGATTGTATCCCTCTCACGCCTTTGTTTTCACGTTCGGGATTGTATCCCGCTCACGCCTTCGCTTTCACGTTCGGGATTGTATCCCGCTCATTCATAATGTGAGGTGCGTATAACGACGTCACTATGATAATGTGCGTGCAATTGTTTGCTTCAAAGTCATTTATTTATGCAAAGCAATGTTACATGGCGATGGATTCTTACAGATAGAATTAGCTAAAATACCTGTGGAGCTTATCCACGTTCCAAGTCCGGGGTATGGTTTCCCCGGGGAGTCTTTCTAGGCGATAGGCCCCGGTTCAGGTGCCGACAGTGATTCGATAAGGTCCTTCCCAGTTTTCTGCCAGCTTTCCTTGGGCGACATTCTTATTGTCGATGCCTGCTCTTCGTAAGACTAGATCTCCGACGTTGAATGTCCGCGATATCACGGCCTTGCCGTGTCGCCTTGCCGATTTGATTTGATCGCGGCTTCGCGGATTGAGGCCCTTTCACTGATTTCTTCAATCAAGTCTAACTCTTCACGCAGCCTTTGATCGTTGAATTGCGGATCATGCTTAGAGCCTGAGGCTTTGCTCGCCGACCTCCACCGGAATGACGACATCAACACCGTAGGCCAACATGAATAGGGTTTCCCCAGTAGTGGAATGGGGAGTGGTGTGATAGGCCAATAGGACATTGGGTAATTGCTCTGCCCAGAGTCCCTTTGCTGTATCGAGGCGTTTCTTCAGCCCCTTCAAAATTACCTTGTTAGCGGCTTCAGCTTGGCCATTGGTTTGGGGATGCTCAACTGATGAGAATCTGTGGGTGTCGTTATCAGTTACCACGGTGTTCGGGATACCGAACCTGCATATCACGAAACGGTAGATGAACTGCGAGAGATTTTTCCCTGTGATCTTAGCGAGTGGTAGGGCCTCGATCCACTTGGTAAAGTAATCGACTGCTACCGCGAGGTACTTTAGCTGTCCTGGGGCCGGGGGAATGGCCCCAGAATGTCTACGCCCCACCAGGAGAATGGGTACGGGGCCGATATTGACGACAAGGCCTCAGCAGGAGCCCGGTGTATGTCGGCATGTTTCTGGAATTGTGAACACTTTTTCACGTACTTTAGTCAGTCTGTCTCCATGGTGGGCCAATAATAGCCCGCGCGAAGGATCTTCCGGGCCAAGGAGTAACCACCGGGATGGTGACCACAAATCCCCTCATGAACCTCGACCATTACATAGTCGACTGTGTCACCCGAGATACACTTCATCAACGGTTGTGCGAGGCCTCGTCTATAAAGGATTCCGATGATTAGGCAATATCGGGCTGCTTGCCTTTGTACGCGCCGAGCTGTACCGGGGTCACTGGGAAGTGAGCCGTCGCCCAGGTAGCTCTGAATGTCGGAATACCAACACTTGTCAGTTTCGACGGCTAACATCACGGTAGGTGTGGGGATGACCTCCTGGATGATGGACTTATTGTTCCCGGATGATCTTGTACTCGCAAGTTTGGAAAGAACGTCGGCCCTGGCATTCCGTTCTCTCGGAATATGGTGGATCTCGACTGCGAAGAAACTGGGAACAAGGCCCCTTACTACTTCGAGATATTTGAGGAGCAGGAGGTCCTTGACCTGATAGTCGCCGTTCACTGGGTTACCACTAGTTGAGAATCGTTGTGGACCTTTACCCGTGATGCTCCTACTTCGGACGCCATCCACAGGCTGACAATCACCGCTTCATACTCAGCTTTGTTGTTGGAGGTTGGAAATGAAAAACTAAGGGAATGTTCCAAGATAACTCCTAGTGGGTTCTCCAAGAGTATCCCGGCGCCACTTCCTTTGGGGTTTGACGAGTCGTTGACATGTAGTTCCCACCATTCTTCAGTTATTGGCTGTGTCGGGGTTAACTCCGCAATGAAATCAGATAAGGCTTGAGCCTTGATCGCTTGTCGTGGTTCGTAGGATATCCCGAACTCTGAGAGCTCCACGACCCAAGACACCATTCTGCCGGCTAAGTCTGGTCGGTGGAGCACCTGTGTGATGGGCTGATTTGTACGCACCACGATCTGATGTGCTTGGAAGTATTGTCGTAGTCGTTGTGCCGCGATGATGAGGCTTAGCCCGATTTTCTCGACCTTGGGGTACCGGAGTCTCGGGCCTTGTAATGCCTTGCTTACGAAGAAAACTGGGTGTTGTGTTCCTTGTGATTCGCAGACTAGAGCGGCGGCGACGGCCTCGTCTGCAACAGAGAGGTAGAGGTACAGGACCTCGCCTGGATTTGGTTTGGACAAGACGGGAGGAGATGTCAGTATCACTTTTATCTGTTGAAATGCGTCTTCACACTCTTGGTCCCACTCGAATAGCTTTCCTTTCTTCAGAAGTCGGAAGAATAGGAGTTCTCGAGATGCGGATCTCGAGATGAACCTCGTCAAAGCGGCCATCCTCCCAGTTAGCTGTTGGACTTCTTTAACTGTCATTGGGCTCTTCATTTCAAGTACAACCCGACACTTGTCAGGGTTGGCCTCGACCCCATGCTCTGTGAGCATAAAACCGAGGAATTTTCCGGCTCGGACCCTGAAGGTACATTTCTTTGGGTTGAGACGTATGTTGTATTTTCGGAGCTGGTCGAAAACTTCGCCGAGGTCACGAACATGGTCGCTATCCGCGGTGCTCTTTGAAATCATGTCGTCGACATACACCTCGACAACTTTTCCAATCTGATCCCGAAAGACGGTATTCATCATCCTTTGGTAGGTTGCGCCGGCGTTTTTTAGGCCGAAAGGCATCATGCGATAGCAGTAGTTTGTCGTGCCGGTCATAAATTCTATTTTCTCTTGATCGGGGGGATACATGGGAATTTGGTTGTAGCCGGAATACGCGTCCATAAATGATAAAAGGTGATAGCCAGAAGATTGGTCGACCAAACGGTCGATATTAGGCAGCGGATAAGAATCTTTGGGGCGAGCTTTATTTAAGTTTGTATAATCTACACACATATTCCATTTGTCGTTAGGCTTATTTACAAGTACTACATTCGAAAACCAGGTAGTGTATTTGACTTCCCTAATAAAGCCGGCGTCGAGTAGCTCTGAGACTTGCTGTGTGGCTGCTTCAGCTCTGTCCGCCAACATCTTCCGACGCCTTTGCTCCACGGGCTTGTTCCTGGGATCCACAGAAAGACGATGGAAAATGATGTCGGGGTCAAGGTCGGGCATATTGGCCGCGGTCCATGCGAATAGATTGCAATTTTGGCGGATAAGTGTGCAGAGTGCTTCTTCATCATTGGGTGACATCCCGCATCCCACCATAACGACTTGATCCAGGGCAGATCCTATCTGAAGAGGCCGGTGATAAGTGAAAAATATATGATAAATTAGAGTACTTTTTAGTGCACTTATCAAGGGTAAAATGGTATTTTATGCCGAAATTAATCACTTTTTGTTAATAATTAGATAAATTGTATTTATTAGTCTTGAATTTGAATATGATGCTATTTAATATAAATTGTGTTGATTTTTGCAGATTATGGCAAAGATTTGATATGGAGAGAAGATAACATTAAATGGGGGAGATATTTGCAAGATTTGAAGTTTAATTAAAGACAATTAATGAAGATTTGAAGTTTATTTGAGACCAATTAATGAAGTTATCAGCTGCCAATTAAACAAGGATTCTGCAGACAACCTTCCCATTTAAATTCAAGATACTCAATAAATGCAAGATTTCACCAAGGAAAGACAATCAATCAAAACCAGTCTCGGGAAGAAATCAAGTTAAAAAGAGAAAGATTGAAGCTGTGCAACCCGTTGATAAGTGAAAATTAGTTGATAAATTAGAGCACTTTTTAGTTCACTTATCAAGGATAAAATGATAATTTTGCTCCAATCTAATCCCTTTTTATGAAATATTAGATAAATTGTATTTATTAATCTGAGATTTGAATTTGATGCTATTTTGATAGAAATATTGCTGATTTTTGCAGGATATTGCAAAGATTTAATTTGAAGGATAGATAGCATCAAATGAGGAAGATATCTGCAAGATTTGAGATTGATTGAAGATATTTAAGGAAGATTTAAAGAAGATTTGAGATCATTAATGAGGAGATCACTGCCAATCAATCAAGGATTCTGCAGACAAGCTTCCCAAATAAAACAAGGATTGCTCAATAAATGCAAGGATATCATCAAATAAAGGGAAACAAGGAAAGACAAATATACCAAAACCAGTCCCGGGGAGAGATCAAGATTAAAAAGAGAAAGTTGGAGCAGCAGGACGCTACCTGCGCTTCACCTGTGCTACAACGCAGGGTGAAGCGCAGATTCTCTGGAAGTTGCGCTCAATCCTGCGCTATAGCACAGCCTGGAGCGCAGCTCACGCTGATTTATTCCCTGTTGCCGTTTTTAGATAGATTTCTCCTCAATTTGAGTTGTCTTTCCTTAGTCTATAAATAGGAACCTCTTGCACCAATTCCGTGGTGCACGATCATTGTAATCCATTCCATATTTCAGTGATAATGTACCAGAGCTAAGTTTAGAGTAGGAGAGGAGGAGCGCTTCAGGAGGATTGAAGATGGTGACAACATCTTCAGTGGGTTCTATGGCTACCTCGTGTAGTTAACTCTCCAGTAGGATTGGATGTAATTGATTCTATCCCTAAGTGTATGTAAATTCTATATTATTATTTCTGAGCTCCCTATCTATAATATTGGTAATCTTATTCTGTACTTAATCCCTAATTCCCACGCTTGCGTCTGGAGTTATAGGCTAGTCTCAACTAACTAAGTTAGTTTTGATTAGGACTAAGAGTTGAGAAGTGGCTTCCAAAGAAACTCACTCCCTGATTGAATAAGAGGACTCGATATCAGAAAACTGACAGATGAGCGTTACTAATGAGCGATGGGTAGTGTGAGTACTCTAGCGAAGGGCGTTCACAGGATTAGGCCTGTGTATCGATAGCAAAGGTTAGTTGATTGTGAATCCAGGATTCGAACATAGGCGTGTCTTGATGAGTAAGGGTAGTGACAGTACTTGAGCGAAGGTGCGTCTACAGAGTTGGCCTCGTTTATCAACTAAGTTCCTTTACAAACTGACTAAAAAAGAGCAAAATAAGCCGAGGGTAAGTCTGTCGCTTGGGAGAGCCCGCATGGATTATCTTTTAGTGTGTGAGATCGCTGGTAACTCGGGGTCTTAGCAATAAAGTTTGTCTACAGTATTATAGAGTAAACCTAAAATAATAGATAGTTTTTACATGCACAAGGGGTGGGATGATATGAAGTCCAATCATAATCCAAGTAAAGTGTCTCTAACTCTTCCTTTCTAATTCCAATCAATATTTACTTTCTATTTACAATTCTGCAACTATACTCTCTAAATCGTGCTTTCTCTTGATAAATAGATCACAGTCTACATAGATTAACCATTCCCTGTGCATACGATACTCTTCTTACTATTATACTGCTGGATTTGTGGTTCGCTTGCCAGACCTTGGCAGTTTTCAATTTATGTAGACCTTGGCGGTCTAGTTATCGAGTTTTTTATCTTAGGAATTTATTATTTATTTTCTTTCTTTTTTTAGGATTTCTATTTATATTAATTTTATTATCATAAATATAAAAATCTCTTCAACACTTACCCTTTTTCAAGTTTCTTGTTTATGCTTCTGAGAGGTCAGGCGTCTCCTAATCAACTTCAGTTTGACCCGGAAAATAAAAGGACTTCGTGAAGCAATAGAGGTAGAAACTTGAGGAGGAGAAGAAGGAGAATAATTGTTGAAGAAACAAAAAACATGGCAGAAGAGGAACCTCCAAGAAGGAGGACATTAGGATATTACATCTCCCATCAAATGCCACGTCACTTCTCCAGCATTGTGTTACCACCCAATGCCAGAAATTTGGAGTTGAAGACTTCACACCACAACCTTATTAGTGCAAATCAATTCGCTGGATTGGATCATGAAAATCCAAATTCTCACCTCTCTAATTTTTATGAATTGATTGGTACTATGGGATTCGAGGAAGGTACTCTGGAATCTGTTTACTTACGCTTGTTTCCTTTCTCTTTGATTGGTAAAGCTAAGGAATGGCTACAATCACACCCAAATCAAATTCTTACCAGTTGGGGTGTGGTTGAGGAGATGTTCTTGTCAAGATTCTTCCCACCAGGGAAGTGATGGGTTTCTGGCAAGCGAACCACAAATCCAGCAGTATAATAGTAAGTAAGTTATCGTCTCCACAGGGAACGACAATTTATGTCGACTGAAATCGTATTTATCAAGAGAAAGCACAGTTTAAAGAGTATGATTGCGGAATGGTAAAGAGAGTAGATAATTAATTGGAATTAGAAAGGTAGAGTTAGAGACACTTTACTTGGATCAGGATTGGATTTCATCTCATCACACCCATTGTGCATATAAAGACTATCTATTATTTTAGGTTTACTCTATAATAATGTAGACAAACTTTATTGCTAAGGCCCCTCGCTAGCGACCTTAACACTCAAGGATAAACTATGCGGGCTCTCCCAGGCGATAGATTTATCTCGGCTTATTTCGCTCTCTTTTGTTCAGTTTGTAAACAATTAGACAATAAACGAGGCCTAGTGCTGTAGACGCGCCTTCGCTCCAGTACTGTCACTACCTTATACTCATTAGGACACGCCTAGGTTCGGATCCTGGATTCACAACCCCCTAACTCTTTGCTACCGATTACTAAGTCCTAATGGTCGAATGCCCCTTCACTTAGAGTACTCACACTACCCCTCGCTCATTAGTAAACATCCCTTTTCGGCCCAAAGTAGTAACCCAGTATTCTTATTCAATCAGAGTTTGGGTTTCCTATGTCTAGGCTCCCCCATCCTCACTCCTAGTAATAACTACTTTAGTTAAGACTAGCCTATAACTCCAAACACAAGCGTGGGAATTAGGAATAAGCACAGAATAAGACATACCACTATTATAGATAGGGAGCTCAGAAATAATAATATAGAATTTATATACACTCAAGGATAGAATCAATTACATCCAATCCTACTGGAGAGTTAACTACATGAAGTAGCCATACAAACCATTGAAGACGCTGTCACCATCTTCAATCCTCGTGAAGCGCTCCTCCTCTCCTACTCTAAACTTAGCTTTGGTACATGACTAAGCTTTTCACTGTAACTATCTAACTCGCTAACTCCTTGGACTGACGCAAGAGGTTCCTATTTATAGATTAGGAAATACAAAGCAAATTTGGGAAGAGATCCTCTTAAAAACGGCAACAGGGAAGCAATCTGTGTGTTCTGCGCTTCAAGCTGCGCTACAGCGCAGATTCCAGAGAGTTGCGCTTCACCTGCGCTATAGCGCGGGGTGAAGCGCAGGTAGCGTCTGCAGCTTCAACTTTCCTCTTTTAATTTGTTGATCTCTCCCCGAGACTGGTTTTCGCGCGTTTTTTCTTCCTTGTTTCCCTTTATTCTCTGATATATTTATATTTATTGTGCAATCCTTGTTTATTTGGGAAGCTTGTCTGCAATATCTTTGATTGATTGGCTCTGATCTCCTCATTAATGATTCAAATCTTCTTCAAATCTTTAATTAATTGTCCTCAATCAATCTTCAATCTTGCATAAATTCTCCTCATTTAATGCCATTTAATCTCTGAATTAAATCTTTGCAATAATCCTGCAAAAATCAGCAATAAATCCATTAAAATAGCATCAAATTCTAAACTAGGATTAATAAATACAAATTATTAAATATTAAATAAAAAGGGATAAAAATGAGGTAAAATTTCCATTTTGTCCTTGATAAGTGAAATAAATTTATCAACTATTTTTCACTTATCAAATTCCCCCCAACTTGAATTCTTGCTTGTCCTCAAGCAAGAGACCTCTTTGCATTTACAATCAATTCTAACCGCTAGTGTATTTTAACAGAAATAAAACTAATTCAAGGTAATCATCTCACAACTCCTTCCTAAGCAGAAGTCATTTTCCAAACATAAGAAAAAAATCAGAATCAAGAGATGTTACCAATCAACAGTTAGGATAGAAATACAAGCATCAATTAAACTTTCTCAATAATAGCAATTAAAGCAGTAAGTGATAAACCAAGGAAATCTCTCATTCTCACGGGTAAGTGTTTCCCTCAATCATTTTCACCCACTGTTGAACAACTAGAATTGATAGTCGTTTCCAAGGTATGAACTTGCAAGCAGTTAGTATGGATCAAAAGGTATTTCTTTAGGTTGTAATGAGGCTGGGCTATCAAGAAATCATGGTTTTTCTGGATATTCAAGGAACACTTTGAATAGAGAGCATCTTGTGGTTGTGCTTTGGGACTTCTCTCAATTCACCTGATGATTCTTGAATGGTCACCCTTTTTCAGCTTTGGCCTCTTTTCTTTGAAGAATTTTCTTCCCCCAACTTATTTAATTTCCACACTTTGTGCAGTTTTTTTTGGTATACATAACATAAAGAACTTATTTTTGGTGGGGGAGATTCTTTTCCTTGTGATTCCTTGTGCCTTCTCTTAGATTCCTTGTGACCAACCTCTTTGTAAATTGCTTGTCCCATTTTGTTGTGGTGCACCTTGCTCTCTATCCCAAGTGTTAAGGGACATGGTATGATCATTGATCATTGATAATGGCTGGGGTGCATCAAAGAAAACATTAAAGGCTCAAATGGGCAATCAATAAATGGAAATATTAATGCAGGGTTGGCTATTTGGCACTGAGCAGATATTGAATCACAAAAAATGTGCCTTTGTCACTTCCATACCTTTTACAAGCAGGACAATTTTCAGAAACTCAAGCAATAACAGTTGACAAGCAGTAGTGAAAAGCTCTCAATATAAGTGTTTAACTGTTTAGGGCTCTCAGCTCACCGGTTGGGATAAAATTTCCTTGCTAAAGCAATTACTGGATTTAATAAACTACCATGATAGGTTCTCTTGAGAAGTACCCTATGAAGGGAATCAAGCATGTGGTCAGGGTGCAGCGGAAATAAATGGATTCCCTCCCTTGTTATAATCGTTTTGCGAAAACACGAATCAAGGCCAAAAGGTATTGAAATGAAAGGTCGTACCTTATTAGGATTATAAACGAGGCAAGCGTAGCCGCGTCTCTATTGGTATCCACGCCAACAGCCGGACTAGGACTCTCTCCTCAGCTCTGCTAGTAGCCTCAGAAAGTAAGAAGCGATTGCTTATGTGTGTCAGGGTAGTGCATCTTATGCTCTATTTATAGAGTTGTGGCTAGGGTTCTACCCCTCACTCACTTAACCCTCACACTTATGGGCCTGGCCCATTATAACAATAATTCTAATTAAATTAAATTAGAATTATTATTCTTTCCTAGTGACATATTGTATGCGTGTGACCCAATAGGATTTTAATATTTGGTTATAATATTAAAATAAACTCTTTTATATTTAATATCATAAATAGTGAGTGGTATCTAGCAACACATCACTATCCAAATATTACGATTATTAATAAAATAATAAATCCTATTTTATTATAATAATCTATATGCTCTATCCCTTTGTCCAAATATCTAATTGAACACAAGAGCATGGATTGTGTCAACCTTGTATAGTTCAATTTATATTTTCTTGATCCCCAAGTAGACTGTACAGAAAATAAATATCTCATATTTACTCTCCTGAGCATGTCCATGCATTTTGCAGTCTCACTTTATCAAGAGGCCTACTGATATAACTCTTGTTACATAGGAGGGACAAATCCCATCTAGGGCACTCACATTCCTCCACATAATTTATTATATGTCCAAATATCAACTTTATGATTACCCTGTTACAGGTAACGTTTGATGATAATTAAAACATATAATTCCTTATGTAGGAATCGTAGTGATTTCAGGTCGAAGGACTTCATATAACATTTATTAATTTAAGAAACGTTCATGACACTTATGTAACAACCCATACAACGTTCTTAAGGTGGGTCTGTTCAGTACACCATTACTCTTAATGTATACCTATGTGAGCACATGATATCTCATATCCATGATCTGTGAGATGTGATCATCAATGAACTCACATACTAGTATACATGCATATTTGTCCTAAGATGATAATTGACTAGGGACTATTTAAGAATAGTTCTTCATAAGATCTCACGATCAAGTTATCTACTTGATTTATTATGAAGTTTAGGCTTACTATTCTAAGGACAATAATTATATTCTAAAAGAATTAATAAAATGAAATGCCTTTATAAAATAATAATAATATGATACAAGTGATGGATGTCCAAAAACATATAGGTCTCTAGTGCATACACTAACAATCTCCCACTTGCACTAGAGCCATTCAGACATAACTCTAATGCCTAATGATCTAGTGTGCCCTTCATGCTTCTGCTGCACAAGGGGTTTTGTCAATGGGTCTGCAACATTGTCATCAGTATGCACTTTGCATATCTTTACATCTCCCCTATCAATGATTTCTCGGATGAGATGGAAACGTCTAAGTATATGTTTGGATCGTTGATGAGACCTGGGTTCCTTGGCTTGTGCTATAGCCCCATTGTTATCACAATAAAGACTTATAGGATCCACAATGGTAGGAACTACCCCAAGTTCAATAATGAACTTCCTGATCCAAACGGCCTCTTTCGCAGCATTTGAGGCTGCAATATGCTCAACTTCTGTGGTAGAATCAGCGACTGTTTCCTGGTCCGAACTTTTCTAGCTCACAGCGCCACCGTTCAAACAACACATAACCTGACTGCGATCTTGAATCATCTTTGTTGGTTTGGAAGCTAGCATCAGTGTAACCTTTTACGAGTAGCTCTTCCTCACCTCCATATATCAAGAATGAATCCTTAGTTCTTCTTAAGTACTTAAGGATGTTCTTGACTGCTGTCCAGTGACCTTCACCGGGATCAGACTGGTATCTGCTAGTCATGCTCAAAGCATATGATATGTCTGGTCGAGTACATAACATGGCATACATGATAGACCCTATAGCGGATGCATAAGGAATCTTACTCATGCATTCTCTTTCTTCCTTACTGGAAGGAGATTGAGCCTTAGATAGGCTTATACCATGTGACATAGGCAAAAATCCCTTCTTAAAATCTTGCATGCTAAACCGTTTTAACACTTTGTCTATGTATGTACTTTGACTCAGGCAAAGCAATTTTCGAGATCTATCTCTATAGATCCTGATTCCTAACACATAGGTTGCTTCGCCCAAATCTTTCATGGAAAAACAATTTCCTAACCAAGTCTTTATAGACTGAAGGGCAGGAATGTCATTTCCTATGAGGAGTATGTCATCTACATACAAAACCAGAAAAACCACTTTGTTGTCACCAACCATTTTGTAGACACAAGGTTCATCTTCATTTTTAATGAAACCAAACTGTTTAACAGCTTCATCAAAACGAAGATTCCAGCTTCTAGAAGCTTGCTTTAATCCATAAATGGATCGTTGCAACCTACATACCTTTCCAGCATTTTCAGGTTTAACAAAACCTTCAGGTTGTGTCATATACACATCTTCAAGGAGAATTCCATTTAGGAAGGCTGTCTGGACATCCATTTGCCAGATTTCATAATCATGGTATGCTGCAATAGCAAGCAAGATCCGAACAGATTTAAGCATGGCAACTGGGGAAAAGGTTTCATCATAGTCTACACCATGAATTTGCTTGAAACCCTTAGCCACCAATCGTGCTTTAAAGGTACTTATATTACCATCCATGTCAGTTTTCTTTTTGAAAACCCACTTGCACCCTATGGGTTTTATCCCTTCGGGTGGCTCAATCAAGGTCCATACCTTGTTAGTGTACATGGAATCCATTTCAGATCTCATGGCATCTAGCCATTTCTCAGACTCTGGACTCAAAAGGGCTTCTTGGTAAGTCACTGGTTCATCTTGATCCATTAGCAATATATCCCCTTCCTGAGACACAAGGAAACCATATCTCTCAGGTTGGTGACGTACCCTATCTGACCTACGCAAGTCCTGCGCTACTTGAGCAGGTGGCTCCACAACACTTTGTGGTATCTGCTCTTGTTCCACTATTGGCTCATTGCTACTTTGTGGTACTTGAATCTCTTCAAGTTATACTTTCCTCCCACTTATTTTCTTAGAGACAAATTCCTTCTCTAAGAATACAGCAGTCCTAGCGACAAACACTTTGCCTTCGCTAGGATTATAGAAGTAGTAACCCTTAGTTTCTTTTGGGTATCTCACAAATAAGCATTTATCTGATTTAGGTCCTAGCTTATCTGAAACTTGGCGTTTCACATAAGCTTCACAACCCCAAATCTTCATAAAAGACATACTAGGTCTTCTCCCAGTCCACATTTCATATGGTGTCTTTATGACAGCCTTAGATGGAACACGATTTAGTGTAAAGGTCGCTGTTAACAAAGCATGACCCCAAAAGAGTCGGGGAGATCAGAATGACTCATCATGGATCGAACCATATCCAATAGAGTTCGATTTCTCCTTTCTGAAACTCCATTCCATTGAGGTGTTCCAGGGGGAGTGAGTTGGGATACCATCCCACACTCTTTTAGATAGTCATCAAATTGTTGGCTCAAGTATTCTCCACCTCGATCTGATCGAAGTGTTTTAATAGTCTTGCCAAGTTGGTTTTGTACTTCATTCTTAAATTCCTGGAACTTTTCAAAGGATTCAGATTTGTGTTTCATTAGATACACAAATCCATATCTACTGAAATCATCATTAAAAGTGATGAAGTATTGAAAACCTCCTCTATCCATTGTGCCCATGGGCCCACATACATCACTATGTATGAGACCAAGAAGATCACCGGCCCTTTCACCTTTTCTGATGAATGGGGTTTTGGTCATCTTTCCCAATAAACAAGATTCACATGTCTCAATTGATTCAGAATCAAATGAGTCCAAATATCCATCTTGGTGGAGTTTGGATATGCGTTTCTCATTTATGTGGCCCAAGCGACAATGCCAAAGATAAGTTGGGTTCAAATCATTTGCTTTGAACCTCTTAGCATTTATGTTATAGATAGGTGTTTCGAAGTCAAGGACATATAGTCCATTGTTCAATTTTGCACAACCATAAAACATGTCATTTAAATAAATTGAACAACTATTGTTCTTTATTATAAATGAAAAACCATTCTTGTCCAAACAAGAAACAGAAATAATATTCCTACTAATGGCTGGCACAAAATAACAATTATCTAACTCAATAACAAGCCCAGTTGGCAAAGAAATAATAAGTTCCTATGGCTAAAGCAACAACTTTTGCTCCATTCCCGACTCGCAGGTCGACTTCGCCTTTGGCCAGTCGTCTACTCCTTTTAAGATCCTGCACATTCATGCAAATGTGAGATCCACATCCAGTATCTAATACCCAAGATACAGTAGTAGATAAATTGACTTCTATAACATAAATACCTGAGGTGGAAGTCTCACTTCCCTTCTTCTTGATCTCCTCTAGGTACTTTGCACAGTTTTTCTTCCAATGTTCTGATTGGCAACAGTAGAAACATTTTCCTTCCTTAGATATCCCGCCAGTAGGCTTCAAAGCAGAGGTACTAGGCTTGTCTTTGCCCTTGTCCTTTGATTTGAAATAGGGCTTCTTGAATTTCTTCTTACCCTTGCCTTTTCCAGGTTGGACCATCAGTGTGGCCTTCCCCTTTCCTTTATTAATGTTTTGCTCAGCTGTTCTCAACATGCTCAGCAATTCTGGCAGTGGTTTGTCGAATTCATTCATGTTGTAGTTCATGACGAATTGACTATAGCTGTCTGGCAACGATTGCAAGACAAGATCAGTGGCCAACTCTTGGCCTAATGGGAATCCAAGCCTTTCTAGGTTTTCAATGTACCCAATCATTTTGAGTACATGAGCACCAACAGGGCTTCCCTCTACCAGTCTACATTGATAAAGTGCCTTTGAGACTTCAAATCGTTCATGCCTAGCTTGGCCTTGATAAAGTCTCTTTAAATATACGATCATATCGTACGCCTCTATGTTCTCATGTTGTTTTTGGAGTTCAGCATTCATGGTAGCGAGCATAAGACAACCTACATCGAGAGCATCATCCACATGCTTCTTAAAAGCATCTTTGTCAGCTTTCGAAGCAGTTGCAGCAGGTGTTTCAGGAACGGGATCTTCCAGGACATACAACTTCTTTTCATGCCTAAGGACAATCCTTAGGTTTCTATACCAGTCTAGAAAGTTAGTTCCAGACAGCTTGTCCTTCTCAAGGACAGATCTCAGTGAAAGGTTACTTGTTGTGTTTGTTGCCATGGTTATCTATTAATAGAAAATAATGCAAATAAGTATCATATAATAAGCATATTCAACAAGGTCTTAATTAAATATGTCTCCCACTATTTTGATTCAAAACAAGTACCCTCAATATAAAGAATAAAAAAAATCCCATCACTAGATTTTCTAGTGGGCCAAGATCCATATTTCACCTTATTTTAAGTCAGCTTTGGCTGATCGCTTAAGAAAAGGTTATTTAGGTAGGAATACGCTTTCCAATTGCATCTTTATACAACTCTTGGATAGTTAGGTGAATAACTCTTATTCTAATTCATCTTATGAATTAATTCCCAACTTAGTGCCTCTAGGTTCTTCAATCCTATTGAATATACCTAGTTAAGTCAAAACCCAATGGTTGACAATAAATAAATATACCTTGCTTTGGCAGACCCACATTTATTTCATCGCGCCTCACTAAAATAGATAAATGTACCCTGCTTTGGCAGACCCACATTTAATCGATTCAAGCCTAGACGAGTGCCATACATTGGAAGGCTAAACATGACTTAATATTATTGCCTTTAGGCTTTTTTAATCATATTGAATATACCCAGTCAAAGACCAATGGTTGACAATCGGATATTACTTTTATCCTATCGTGTCTCACTAGAATAGATAAATGTACCCTGCTTTGGCAAACCCACATTTAATCGATTCTAGTCTTGACGTGTGTCATTCATTGGAAGGCATAATGAGCATTGAGGGATTTGATCGCTTTAATTTTATTCGTTGTTAAACCATTTAACATACAAGCATGCATCTCATACAAACACATGATATGGTTATGGCCTCCTAAAACTATTACAAAATTACATCACATATAATCTTGAAGTCTCCATCCACATGTCGCCACATGCTCCTTTGACTCCATGCTCCTTTCGGTTACATTACATAACAAGAAGAAACCCCGTTTAACATACGAGGGGATAAAGATGAAAAGAGAATTACAAGAGGAATGTCAAGAGGTAAGGCACGACACGCAGGTCGTATTTAAATTAAAATAACTAAGGCCATAACAAATCATCATGCAAACTCAACATCCATTGATTGTAAAATGCGTGATATAATAAGATGTATATATAGCGAGGTTTGATAACGCGTATACGAAATAACACACTACGCAGAGTAGCACGGGGGTCCCGCTAGCCGGTCAGCGGGCGGGGTCAAGGGGAGGCCGCCCCTTGCGGGGACCGGGGCAGCGCCCCAAAACAAAAAATTAGATTTGATAAACATTCAACCAATCATCAATAAGTGTCTCGCATCAAATGAATACTTCACAAACCGATAAACGAGTGAGTCACTCGTATCATTTGAATACGTACTTGTCAGCAAATTGATAAGTGGCATGTTTATCGCAGCCAATATTTGAGTCGAGACAAGGTTTCAACAATTGAACCTTTTGACTCTCAATACATGAACTCTTTCATGTTCCATGGGACCCTCCAACATTAAAACATATAAACATATATATACATCGCACATAAAACAATCAAAGACGTAACTTGCGCTTCAGTCTGCGCTATAGCGCAGCTGAAGCGCAAGCATCAGAATTAAAGTCGTAACTTTCGTAAACCGCGCTCCGCTTGCGCTATAGCGCATATCTACGCTATAGCGCAGCTTGCAGCGCAGAAAACAACGCTTCGTTTTGCCTGCGCTTCACTTCCGCTTCATATGTGCTTTACCTGTGCTTCAGCGCGAGTGAGGCGCAGAAACGACGTTCCAAAACGTCGTGCGATATATAAACATTAATCATACCAGAATATCACTATATTCAAAAGATTAAAAGCCCAAAACATGTTAATCGCAAACCAAAGCTCTAATACCAATTGAAGGGAATCAAGCATATGGTCAGGGTGCAGAGGAAATAAATGGATTCCCTCCCTTGTTATAATCGTTTTGCGAAAACACGAATCAAGGCCAAAAGGTATTGAAACGAAAGGTTGTACCTTATTAGGATTATAAACGAGGAAAACGTAGCCGCGTCTCTATTGGTATCCACGCCAACAGCCGGACTAGGATTCTCTCCTCAGCTCTGCTAGTTGCCTCAGAAAGTAAGAAGCGATTGCTTATGTGTGTCAGGGTAGTGCATCTTCTGCTCTATTTATAGATTGGTGGCTAGGGTTCTACCCCTCACTCACTTAACCCTCACACTTATGGGCCTGGCCCATTATAACAATAATTCTAATTAAATTAAATTAGAATTATTATTCTTTCCTAGTGGCATGTTGTATGTGTGTGACCCAATAGAAACACATCACTATCCAAATATTACGATTATTAATAAAATAATAAATCCTATTTTATTATAATAATCTATATGCTCTGTCCCTTTGTCCAAATATCTAATTGAACACAAGGGCATGGATTGTTTCAACCTTGTATAGTTCAATTTATATTTTCTTGATCCTCAAGTAGACTGTACAGAAAATAAATATCTCATATTTATTCTCCTGAGCATGGCCATGCATTTTGCAGTCTCACTTTATCAAGAGGCCTATTGATATAACTTCTGTTACATAGGAGGGACAAATCCCATCTAGGGCACTCACACTCCTCCACATAATTTATTATATGTCCAAATATCAACTTTATGATTACCCTGTTACAGGTAACGTTTGATGATAATTAAAACATATAATTTCTTATGTAGGAATCGTATTGATTTCAGGTCGAAGGACTTCATATAACATTTATTAATTTAAGAAACGTTCATGACACTTATGTAACAACCCATACAACGTTCTTAAGGTGGGTCTGTCCAGTACACCATTACTCTTAATGTATACCTATGTGAGCACATGATATCTCATATCATGATCTGTGAGATGTGATCATCAATGAACTCACATACTAGTCTACATGCATCTTTGTCCTAAGATGATAATTGACTAGGGACTATTTAAGAATAGTTCTTCATAAGATCTCACGATCGAGTTATCTACTTGATTTATTATGAAGTTTAAGCATACTATTCTAAGGACAATAATTATATTCTAAAAGAATTAATAAAATGAAATGCCTTTATAAATAATAATAATATGATACAAGTGATGGATGTCCAAAAACATATAGGTCTCTAGTGCATACACTAACACCCTACTCCTAACTGATTATGGAATTAATCACAAGACCCTATCATCTTTCCTAGATTGGTTAGTTAAACTACTTATTTACAGAGAATTAGAATAAATTACCTTGATTCCTAATCTCCTAAAATCCTAAAAATTTAAAAATTTTCACAAAAAATAACTGGATAAGTACTGCATGATATATATATATGTGTGTGTGTGTGTGTGTGAATGGTTGGATACAGTACATATCAAAGAGAAATAAGATAAAATAAGAAAATAAAAAGAAAAAGAAAAGAAAAAAGAAAGAAAAGCACCAAATAGAAAGAAAAAATGATCAGTCCTCGTGGTCTTGATCCATGTGGGCTGCATCCTCAGCTCCGGCTGCACCATCCCCTAGAGAAATAGGCTTGTCCCCAGGCCACTGCAAATAATCTTGGAAGAATGAGGGGAGAATGGGGTCCACTCCAGTCTGGTGATGACTACTCTAAAAGTGTAAAGCGGCTCGATGGAGAGTGGATATCTGCGCCATCATGTGAGCATGCCGGGCCTCCAACCGCTGGCCCCATGCTGAAGCATCTCTAACTGCTGGTGGTGGTGGTGGTGGCTGTTGTACCAGGTCTGGCTTCTGCTGCTGCTACTGCTCATTCCTCAACTCCAAACTCTGCAGCTGCAATACAGTTGTCTTCAATGTAGGCTCTGTCCGTGGGAGGTAAGATGCGAACCGTAGGGTTCACCTCAACCCCCCTAGACCTGCAGAGTGCGGTGATCAGAGATAGGTAGCCAAGTTGGATCCTGGAGTTGGGAGTCCTACGATATATTGCAGTGACATACTCTCCTATCTTCTTGGTGATGATCCGAGAGACGTCAATCAATCCTCTGGAAAGGATAGTATAGATGAGGTGGGCCATGGGCATAATAACATCAGAAACATGCCCTGTGGGTGGATGTTGGCTAGTACCAACACTGTCCACATTTGTGTGATACTCCTCATATCCTTCCTGTGAATCCTAGTAGCATGTCTGTATCTGTTCCTCTCAAAGGAACGTCCTGGAAGGCAGAGTAGTTGAGCAGTCTCCATATCTAATGGCTCATTGCCGTTGTTACCAACGAACCTCCATCTTATCCTGGTACTGACAGTCAACCAGGTCTCTGTGCTCCTCAATCGGGTGTCCAAGTAGTGCATTGATTGCATCGCAATCAAAGCAGATCACCTGTCCTCTCACATAGGACTCCTGTCTGATGTTAATACCCTGGTCTCCAACGGCGTTGGCATAGAACTCCCTAACAATGTCGGGGTCGAAATACTCGTCCGGCCTGCTGAGGCGATCCCAACGCCTCCTATGAATCTTAGCAGTGAACTCCTCGTACTCACCCTCCTCAAGGGTTACTGGTCTCTCCTTGATGAACTTGCAGTCTGAAATATCAGTGTATGCTTCAAAGGTCTTGGGATCCTGGAAGCAGAAGGGATTAAAAGCAAATTCCCTCAGAGGGGCGCTTCCCCTTGGCATCCCCTGTGCCCTTCCTAGAAGAGCTAGGAACACCAACGGTCCTTTGTGCGAGGCATCTGAAAAGAGAGGTAAATCAAGATTATTTATGCATCATAATATTTAATTATTCAAAATTAAGAAATTAAATGGCCAATTTAATTTCAAAACTAGAATAAATAACAAAACATTTTTGCATAAAAATTGATTTTATTAATTACCCAATTAATTCCAGTTAATTATTAAGACATGCTAAAGTGATCAATTAAAGCAGTCCTAAACAATCCTAATCAGGCAAAAGTGAGAACTAAAACTCAGGCTCAAAAATCATGTCATCAGTAACATGCAATAGGGCATAATTAATTTTTATTAAGCATGCAAAAATATTCAAGACATTATAAGCATACATGCATCAACAAAATTAATTTGCTGAAATTATTGAGCACTTTTTTTAAAAACTCTCCACACAACAAACAGAATATTCCACAAAGGATCCTAACCACATGCAAACTATGTTTTTTCAGCATTATAATTAATCATTTTCTTCTTAAAAGGCCCTAAACTTCTACAACTTCCCATCCTAAGACTATGCTCAAATAAAGCGAAAAATAAAAAATTCCAATCGGTTAGAAGGAAGAAAACTATAAAGACATACCTGGTATGAAGTCAGAAACTGAAAAAGAAGGTTGTATGTGTGAGAAATAGACAAGAAAAGGTAAGGAATCTCAGAGAAAACGACAGCAAGGAAGTGGAGGGAAGTTTGAAATGAACTTTCCTTGTCCCAATTTTCGAATTAAAGGGACGTTTTCCTGCGCTTTACCCTGCGCTATAACGCAGGGTGGAGCGCGCGTCACCACAGAAGGTGAAAGCGTGACGCTGCGCTTCACCTCTGCGCTTTAGCGTAGGGTAAAGCGTAGAATCCAGAGAGTCAATTAGTTCCAGTACCTTCTGCGCTTCATCCTGCGCTATAGCGCAGGCTGCAACGCAGATATCAGTAACTCTCTGCTTCTGCTACTCCTACCCAATTTCATGCATTCTTTAATTTATACACCCAAATTTATAGTTTCTTATTTTCACAGGTAATTCCTAAGACTTCAAATTACTAAGAAAATAAAATTAAAAACTTACAAACACTGGGTTGCTCCCAGGAAGTGCTTGTTTAACGTCTTCTAGCTCGACGCCTGGTTATGTAACCCTCTTATGGTGGCCTCAAGTGGAGGATGATGTTGGTCTCCATGCCAGTTCTACCTTGAGCTTCCATCCTCCATGCCAATCAGTGACTCTTCCTTCATGGTCAACTATCTTCCTCTGTGTCTGATGTTGATCGCTTTTTCCTTTTGAACTTGAATTCCCAGATGGACTTTGGGTTTTACTCTCATTTAGGCTTCCTCAGAAATCCGGAGCCTTGCAATTGTGGAGAGTTTTGGGAAGTGGCATTATCTTGTTGTAACAGGGGTATTCCCCTATCAATATGAAACACAATGGTGTCATCCTTTGTACCCATTGCATACTTCCCTCAATCAACATCGATGATCATTCGAGCAGCCTTCATGAATGGTCTTCCCAAGATAAGGGGGACATCAATATCCTCCTCTGCTATCTCTGCACGTAGAAATCTACCATATACGCAAACTTATCTACTCTTATTTCAATATCCTCAAGTATTCCATTGCAAGCTTTGAGCAGATTGATTAGCAAGAAGTAGTTTCACATTAACAGGCTGACCTTCACATCACTCAACTTATTAAAATACGATAGCGGCATCAAATTAATGCTCGCTCCAAGATCCAATAAAGCATAAGTTGAGGGTAGATTACCAAGAGATATGGGTATAGTGAACTTACCTGGGTCAAGTGACTTACTTGTGACTAAGACCTTCTCTTCATGTGGTTCTTCTTTTGGTTGGGCTACTTTATCCTCATCTTGATGAACGGCTTCCTCTTGAGGTGCTTGTTCTTCAAAGACGAGCTCAACTTCCTCATCAAGGTCCTCCTCCTCTGACTTGTTGCCATCAGTAGCAATCAAGTTGCATTGAGCCTTGGGATTTGTTTGGGTCACAGCTGAGAATGTTGTTGTCTATGCTCTGCCATCTCTGCTGCTAACTGACCACTTGATTCTCTAGAGTCTTGATTCATGCCTCAGTTGTTGTCTTGAATCAGTAAATCCTTGTACTAAGGTATCAATCTTCGCCTCTAAAGAATTCAGCTTCTGATAGGGTGGTTGTCGACTCCTTCCTAATTCCAACCAGAGTTTGCTTGGTTGTTCTCCATCCTTAAGAGTACTGATTATTGTTGTTGGAGAAATTTCCTTGCCTTCCTGTTTCCCATGTAATTGACTTGCTCAGGTTGTGTCTCTTGATAGAGCATTGACCATTGGAGTGGTCTCCTCCAGAAAAGTCACAAATCAATGTTGGGTAGGAACGGATGGTGAGTAGACAACTTTAAGTTGTTGGGGTAGTGCCTTCAAGGTATCAGTGAGTGCTTCTATTGACGTTTAATGAGCTTATTCTCTGCTAATAGAGTATCATTCTGATTCAATTCTAGCATTCCCTTTGGCAATTGTGCAGGCCGTCTTCCACTTTGAGCTTGCTGGTCATTCATGGCCAAGTTGTTGATAATCTGTAGAGCTTGATCAACTTCTGCGGACAAGATTGTTCCTCCTGCTGTAGCATCTATAAAGGATTTGAAGTCTGGACGTATCCCCTTACAGAACATGTTAAGTTGAGCTATGTCTTCGAAACCATGGTTAGGACATTTGCTTGAATCTTTCCCAAGCTTCATATAGTGGTTCATCATCCCTTTGTCTGAAGGTTGAGATCTCTGCTTTGGCTTCTATTAGCTTTCCTGATGGAAAGAATCTAGTCAAGAATTTCTCCTCAACCACACCCCAATTAGTCAGACTTTGGTTTGGGTTGTGATTGTAGCCATTCCTTAGCTTTACCTATCAAAGAGAAAGGAAATAAGCGTAAGTAAACAAATTCTAAACTTCCCTCATCAAAACCCATAGTGCCAATCAATTCATAGAAATTAGAAAGGTGAAAGTTTGGATTTTCATGATCCAATCCTGCGAATTGATGTGCGCTTATCAGATTTAGATGTGTAGTCTTCAACTCCAAGGTTCTTGCATTGGGTGGTACTACAATGCTAGAGTGATGACGTGGTCCTTGATGGGAGATGTAATCTCCTAAGGTTCTCCTTATTGGAGTTCCTTCTTCAGCCATATTTTGGGCTCCTCAACAAATAACCTCCTTCTCCTCCTTCTTGAGTTTCTACCTCTGTTTTGTCGAGACGTCCTTTCGATTTCCGGGTCGAACAATAGTTGATTAGGATTCGCCTGACCTCTCAAAAGCATAAACAAGAAACTCGAAAAGGGTAAGTGTTGAAGATATTTTTATTTTAATAAAAGAAAACAATATAATTCCTAAAAATATAAATCCTAAAAAAAAGAAAATTAAATAAATAACTAAATAATATAAATAAAATAAATCTTGATAAATAGACCTCAGGGTTCTACACAAATTAGAACTGTTCCCCGGCAACGGCGCCAAAAAATACTTGATGGGTTCTGGCAAGCGAACCACAAATCCAGCAGTATAATAGTAAGTAAGTTATCGTCTCCACAGGGAACGGAAATTTATGTAGACCGAAATCGTTTTTATTAAGAGAAAGCACAGTTTAGAGAGTATGATTGCGGAATGGTAAAGAGAGTAGATAATTAATTGGAATTAGAAAGGTAGAGTTAGAGGACACTTTACTTGGATCAGAATTGGATTTCATCTCATCACACCCATTGTGCATATAAAGATTATCTATTATTTTAGGTTTACTCTATAATAATGTAGATAAACTTTATTGCTAAGGCCCCTCGCCAGCGATTTTAACACTCAAGGATAAACTATGCGGGCTCTCCCAGGCGATAGATTTATCTCGGCTTATTTCGCTCTCTTTTGTTCAGTTTGTAAAGAATTAGACAATAAACGAGGCCTAGTACTGTAGACGCGCCTTCGCTCCAGTACTGTCACTACCTTATACTCATTAGGACACGCCTATGTTCAGATCCTGGATTCACAACCCCATAACTCTTTGCTACCGATTACTAAGTCCTAATGGTCGAATGCCCCTTCACTTAGAGTACTCACACTACCCCCTCGCTCATTAGTAAACATCCCTTTCGGCCCAAAGTAGTAACCGAGTATTCTTATTCAATCAGAGTTTGGGTTTCCTATGTCTAGGCTCCCCCATCCTCACTCTTAGTAATAACTACTTTAGTTAAGACTGGCCTATAACTCCAGACGCAAGCGTGGGAATTAGGAATAAGCACAGAATAAGACATACCACTATTATAGATGGGGAGCTCAGAAATAATAATATAGAATTTATATACACTTAAGGATAGAATCAATTACATCCAATCCTACTAGAGAGTTAACTACATGAAGTAGCCATACAAACCATTGAAGACGCTGTCACCATCTTCAATCCTCGTGAAACGCTCCTCCTCTCCTACTCTAAACTTAACTTTGGTACATGACTAAGCTTTTCACTGTAACTATCTAACTCGCTAACTCCTTGGACTGACGCAAGAGGTTCCTATTTATAGATTAGGAAAGACAAAGCAAATTTGGGAAGAGATCCTCTTAAAAACGGCAACAGGGAAGCAATCTGCGTGTTCTGCGCTTCAAACTGCGCTACAGCTTGCGCTTCACCTGCGCTATAGCGCGGGGAAAAGCGCAGCTAGCATCTGCAAGCTTCAACTTTCCCCTTTTAATTGTTGATCTCTCCCCGAGACTAGTTTTCGCGCGTTTGTCCTTCCTTGTTTCCCTTTATTCTCTGATATATTTATATTTATTGTGCAATCCTTGTTTATTTGGGAAGCTTGTCTGCAATATCTTTGATTGATTGGCTCTGATCTCCTCATTAATGATTCAAATCTT
Organism: Sesbania bispinosa; assembly: GCA_026901365.1. Taxonomy (NCBI): domain Eukaryota; kingdom Viridiplantae; phylum Streptophyta; class Magnoliopsida; order Fabales; family Fabaceae; genus Sesbania; species Sesbania bispinosa. Next base: position 677,189 of record QLOH01000513.1, on the reverse strand, counting down.
CTTCAAATCTTTAATTAATTGCCTTCAATCAACCTTCAATCTTGCATAAATCCTCCTCATTTAATGCCATTTAATCTCTGAATTAAATCTTTGCAATAATCCTGCAAAAATCAGCAATAAATCCATTAAAATAGCATCAATTCTAAACTAGGATTAATAAATACAAATTATTAAATATTAAATAAAAAGGGATAAAAATGAGGTAAAATTTCCATTTTGTCCTTGATAAGTGAAATAAAATATATACTAATTTATCAACTATTTTTCACTTATCAGGAAGCAAATTGAAGCTAAAACAGATATTTCCACCTTCAGACAAGGGAATGATGAACCACTTTGTGAAGCTTGGGAGAGATTTAAATCTTTGCTGCGCAAGTGTTCCAACCATGGCTTTGAAGATATAGCCCAACTTAATATGTTTTGCAAGGGACCTGCGTTCAGACTCCAAATCATTCATAGACGCTGCAGCAGGAGGAACAATCTTATCCGTAGATGTTGATCAAGCACTTCAAATCATTAACAATTTTGCTCAGAACGATCAACAAGCTCAAAGTGGAAGGCAGCTTGCACAAGTACCAAAGAAAGGGATGCTGGAACCTAATCAAAGTGATGCTCTATTAGCATAGAACAAGCTTATCAAACGTCAAATAGAAGCACCCACTGAGACATTGAAGGCACTCCCTCAACAACTCAAAGCTGTCTACTCACAACCCATCCAAGCCCAACCATTGATTTGTGATTTCTGTGGAGGTGACCACCTTAATGGTCAATATGCTGCCCAGGAAATACAGCAAGAGCAAGTCAACTACATGGGTAACCAAGGAAGGCAAGGTAATTACTCCAACAACAACAACAATCAGTACTCTCAAGGTTGGAGAAATAACCAAACCAACTCTGGTTGGAATCAGAATGGAGGAAGACAACCACCGTACCAACAGCAGCCTTCAACTTATGATAAGTTGAACTCCTTGGAAGGTAATATTAATGAATTAGTTCAAGGATTTAGTGGATTCAAGAAAACCACTGAGGCATCAATCAAGACTCTAGAGACACAAGTGGGTCAATTAGCAAATGAGATGGCAGAGCACATGAAGCAACACTTCTCTGCTGTGACCCAAAATAATCTAAGGTAGCAATGCAACTTGGTTGCTACTGATGGCAACAAGTCAGAGGAGGAGGAACTTGATGAGGAAGAAGAAATCATCTTCGAAGAGCAATTGCTTCAGAGAGGAAGCTGTTCATCAAGATGAAGAAAAAGCAGCCCAACAAAAAGAGGAACCTCATGAAGAGAAGGTCTTGGTTACAGGTAAGTCACTTGACCCAGGTAGGTTTACTATACCCATATCTATTAGTAATCTACCCTCTACCCATGCTTTATTAGATCTTGGAGCGAGCATCAATTTGATGTCGCTATCACATTTTAACAAGTTGAGCAATGTGAAGGTCAAGCCTGCTAATGTGAGATTGCTTTTGCAAATAAGTCTGCTCAAAGCCTACATGGAATAGTAGAGGACATTAAAATAAGAGTAGACAAATTTTCATATGTGGTAGATTTCTACATTTCAGAGACAGAAGAGGAGGATACTGAAGTCCCCCTCATTTTAGGAAGACCATTCATGAAGGCTGCTAAAATGATCATTGATGTTGATAGAGGAAAATATGCATTAAGCTCAAAGGATGAAACCATTGTGTTTCATATTGATAGGGGGTGTACCCAAATTAGATCAAACTGATGCTATTTCCAAAAACTCTCCATAATTGCCAGACTCCAGATTTCTGAGGAAGCCTAGGATGAGGGTAAAGCACCCAGAGTCAACTTGGGAGTTCAAGTTCAAAAGGAGAAAGAGATCAACATCTGATACTGAGGAGGACAGTGATAATGAAGGAAGAGTCACAAATTGGCATGGAGGATGGGAACTCAAAGGAAGGACCGGTATGGAGTCAAACATCATCCTCCACTTGAGGCCACCATAAAGAGATTGATAACCAGGTGTCGAGCTAGAAGACGTTAAACAAGCGCTTCCTGGGAGGCAACCCAGTGTTTGCGAGTTTTATTTTCATTTTATTCTTCTTTTTGGTAGTTAGGAATCACCTGTGTAATTAGAAAATTGCTGAATTGGGATATAAATTTAAGGAATGCATGGAATCAAGTAGGGAGTAGCAGAAGCAGAGAGAATACTGCACATCTGCGCTTCAGCCTGCGCTATAGCGCAGGACGAAGCGCAGCATTTACTGGAAAAATAGGACTCTCTAGATTTGCGCAGGGTGAAGCGCAGCGACACGCTTCAACTTCTGAAGCAGTGTGCGCTCAGCCCTGCACTATAGCGTAGGGTGAAGCGCAGGGAACGCTATTTAAATTTCGAATTTTGGAACGAGGGAGTTCATTCGAATTTCCCTCCGATTCCTTCCCTCGCTTTTCTCTGATATTCTTAACCCTTTCCTTGCCTGTTTTCTCACTCATATAGCCTCATTATCAGTTTCCGACTTCACACCAGGTATGTTTTTATGATTTTCTTCCTTTCCAACCGATTGGAATTTTGATTTTTGTTTTATTTGAGCATAGCCTTAGGATAGGAAGATTAGGAGTTTTAGGACCCTTTAGGAAAGAAATAATTGTTTATAAATGTTTAAAAAAAGTTTGCATGTGGTTAGGATCTTTTGTGAGATATTCCTGTTTGCTTAGGTGGTAGTTTTAAAAGTGCTCAATAATTTCTGTAAATTATTTGGTTAGTGCATGTATGATTACTTTCTCTGATATTTTTGCATGCCCTTACAAAAATAATTATGCCCTGTTGCATGTTACTGATGACATGGTTTTGAGCATGAGTTCAGCTCTCACTTTTGCCAGATTAGGAATGTTTAGGACTTGCTTTAACTGATCACTTTAGCTTGTCTTAATTAATTAATTGGCATTTATTGGGTAACAATTAAAATCAGAATTTTTATGCACAATTGTTGGATTAGTTGTTCTGATTTTTGGAATCAAATTGGCCATTTATTTCATAATTGTGTGTGATTAAATTTATGATGCATGAATAATTTTGATTTGTTTCTCTTTTGCAGATGGCTCGCACAAAGAATGTTAATGTCCTAGCTCCTTTAGGAAGAGCACAGGGGGGTGCCAAGAGGAAGGCCCCTCAGAGGGAACCTGAGTTCGATCCTCGCCGCTTCAAGGACCTCCAGTCCTTTGAAGCATACATTGACATCGCCAACTGCAAATTCATCAAGGAGCGACCATTCGTCCTTGAGGAGGGCGAATATGAGGAGTTTTCAGCTGAGATTCAGAGGAGGCGTTATGGACGCCTCAGCTGCCCTGACAGTTATTTTGACCCAGAGATCGTCATGGAGTTATGTGCTAACGCCATTGGAGACCAAGGCGTTAACATTAGGAAGGAGTCTTATGTGAGGGGACAGGTAATCATATTTGATTGCGATGCAATCAATGCACTCCTTGGACACCCCATAGAGGAGGACAGGGACCTGGTGGACTGCCAGTACCAGGACAGGATGGAGGCCGATGGTGTCAACGGTAATGATCCCCTCGACATAAAGACCGCGCAGCTCCTCTGCTTACCAGGGTGTTCCTTTGAGAGGAACACATACCACCATGCTGCTAGGATTCACAGGAAGGATATGAGGAGCATCACTCACATGTGGACAACTCTGATACTGGCCAACATTCATCCTACTGGGCATGTTTAGGATGTGGTTATGCCCATGGCCCACCTCATTTACTTTATCCTCACCAGAGCTGTTATCGACGTCTCCCAGATCATCACTAAGAAGATAGGAGAGTATGTTACTGCTTTGGAGCGTCGGACACCAAACTCTAGGATCAGGCTTGGCTTCCCTTCTCTTATTACATCACTCTGTAGATCTAGGGGTGTTGAGGTGAATCCCACGGTTCGCATCCTACCGCCTATGACAGAGCCTATATTGAAGCCAACTGTATCGCAACTGAGGAGCTGGAGGCTGAGGATGAGCAGCAGCAGCAACCACCACCACCACCACCAGCAGACATGGATGCTCCAGCATGGGCTCAACAACTTGGGGCCCAGCATGCTCACATGATGGCTCAGATGTCCACACTTCACCGACCTGCTTTACCACTTTCAGAGCAGTCACCATCAGACTGGTGTGGACCCCACTCTCCCCGCTTTCTTTCATGGCTATTTACAGTGGCCTGGGTACAGGCCTATTTCCCCAGGGGGGGATAGAGTAGCCGGAGCTGAGGATGGAGCGGCTCACATGGATCAGGACCACGAGGACTGATTTTCTTTCCTATTTGGTTCTTTCCCTTCTTTTTCTTTTCTTTTTTCATTTATTTTCTTATTTTCTTCTTTATTTTCTTATTTTCTTTTCGTTTTCTTTTGATATGTACTGTATCTAACTCTCATTGATATTTATATATTATGCAGTAGTTATCCAGTTATTTTATGTTTTCTGTTAAATTTTAGGATTTTTAGGACTTTAGGAAATCAGGAAGCAAGGTAACTTTTTCCATATTCTCTGTAAATAAGTAGTTTAACTAACCAATCTAGGAAAGATGATAGGGTCTTGTGATTAATTCCATAATCAGTTAGGATTAGGGTACTTCTCAAGAGAACCTATCAAGATAGTTAATTAATCCATTAAGTGCTTTATCAAGGAAATTTTAGCCATAACCGGTGAGATGAGAGCCCAAACACTTAAATTGAGAGCTTTTCACCGCTGCCTGTCAACTGTTATTGCTTGAGTTTCTGAATTTGTCTTGCTTGTAGAAGATATGGAAGTGATAAAGACATATTTCGTGATTATAATATTGTGCTCAGTGCCAAATAGCCAACCCTGATTTAATATTGCCATTAATTGATTGCCCATTTGAGCTTGAATATTTCCTTTGATGCACCCTAGCCATATTCAATGATTATATCCTGTCCCTTAACACTTGGAATAGAGAGCAAGGTGCACCACAACAAAATGGGACAAGAGGTTGGTCACAAGAGACTCAAGAGAAGGAACAAGAAATCACAAAAGAAGGATCCTCCCCCACAAAAATTTCTATGTTATGTATTCTGTAAAAAAATATTCTGCACAAAAGTGTGGAATTGAATAAGTTGGGGGGAGAATTACTTCAAAACAATGAGGCCAAGCTGAAAAAAGGGTGACCATTCAAGAATGACCAGGTAAATTGAGAGAAGTCCCAAGCACAATCACAAGATGCTCTCTATTCAAAGTGTTCCTTGAATATCCAGAAAAAACCATGATTTCTTGATAGCCTTGCCTCATTACAACCTAAGAAAGACCTTTTGATCCATATTAATTGCTTGCAGGTTCAGATCTTGGAAACGACTATCAATTCTAGTTGTTCAACAGTGGTGAAAATGATTGAGGGAAACACTTACCGGTGAGAATGAGAGATTTCCTTGGTTTATCACTTACTGCTTTAATTGCCTATTATTGAGAAAGTTTAATTGATGTTTGTATTTCTATTCTGATTGATGATTGGTAACATCCCTTGATCCTTAGTTTTTCTTATGACTGGAAAGTGACTTCTACTTAGGAAAGAGTTGAGGAATAGTTCCTTGAATTTGTTTTTAATTATTAGGAATACACTGGGAATAGAATTGATTTTGATTGCAAGGAGGTCTTTTACTTGAGGACAAGCAAGAAGTTATGTTGGGGGGATTTTGATAAGTGAAAATTAGTTGATAAATTAGAGCACTTTTTAGTTCACTTATCAAGGATAAAATGATAATTTTTCCCCAATTAATCCCTTTTTATTAAATATTAGATAAATTGTATTTATTAATCTAAGATTTTGAATTTAATGTTATTTTGATAGAAATATTGCTGATTTTTGCAGGATATTGCAAAGATTTAATTTGAAGGATAGATAGCATCAAATGAGGAAGATATCTGCAAGATTTGAGATTGATTGAAGATATTTAAGGAAGATTTAAAGAAGATTTGAGATCATTAATGAGGAGATCACTGCCAATCAATCAACGATTCTGCAGACAAGCTTCCCAAATAAATCAAGGATTGCTCAATAAATGCAAGGATATCATCAAATAAAGGGACACAAGGAAAGACAAATATGCCAAAACCAGTCTCGGGGAGAGATCAAGATTAAAAAGAGAAAGTTGGAGCAGCAGGACGCTACCTGTGCTTCACCTGCGCTACAGCGCAGGGTGAAGCGCAGATTCTCTGGAAGTTGCGCTCAATCCTGCGCTATAGCACAGCCTGGAGCGCAGCTCACGCTGATTTATTCCCTGTTGCCGTTTTAGATAGATTTCTCCCCAATTTGAGTTGTCTTTCCTTAGTCTATAAATAGGAACCTCTTGCACCAATTCCGTGGTGCACGATCATTGTAATCCAGTCCATATTTCAGTGATAATGTACCAGAGCTAAGTTTAGAGTAGGAGAGGAGGAGCGCTTCAGGAGGATTGAAGATGGTGACAGCATCTTTGGTGGTTGTATGGCTACCTCGTGTAGTTAACTCTCCAGTGGGATTGGATGTAATTGATTCTATCCCTAAGTGTATGTAAATTCTATATTATTATTTCTGAGCTCCCTATCTATAATATTGGTAATCTTATTCTGTACTTAATCCCTAATTCCCACGCTTGTGTCTGGAGTTATAGGCTAGTCCTCAACTAACTAGGTTAGTTTTGATTAGGACTGAGAGTTGAGAAGTGGCTTCCAAAGAAACTCACTCTCTGATTGAATAAAGAGGACTCGATATCAGAAAAACCGACACATAAGCGTTACTAATGAGCGATGGGTAGTGTGAGTACTCTAGCGAAGGGCGTTCACAGGATTAGGCCTGTGTATCGATAGGCAAAGGTTAGTTGATGTGAATCCAGGATTCGAACATAGGCGTGCCCTGATAAGTTAGGGTAGTGACAGTACTTGAGCGAATGTGCGTCTACAGAGTTGGCCTCGTTTATCAACTAAGTTCCTTTACAAACTGACTAAAACAAGAGCAAAATAAGTCGAGGGTAAGTCTGTCGCCTGGGAGAGCCCGCATGTATTATCTTTGAGTGTGTGAGATCGCTGGTAACTCGGGGTCTTAGCATAAAGTTTGTCTACAGTATTATAGAGTAAACCTAAAATAATAGTTATTTTTTACATGGACAAGGGGTGAGATGATATGAAGTCCAATCCTATCCAAGTAAAGTGTCTCTAACTCTTCCTTTATAATTCCAATTAATATTTACTTTCTATTTACAATTCTGCAACTATACTCTCTAAATCGTGCTTTCTCTTGATAAATAGATCACAGTCTACATAGATTAACCGTTCCCTGTGGATACGATACTCTTCTTACTATTATACTGCTGGATTTGTGTTCGCTTGCCAGAAACCCATCACCCGTGTTGCTCGCTTCACCCTGCGTTGTAGCACAGGTGAAGCGCAGCTATCTGACATTTCCGCTGCAACCTGCGCTGTAGCGCAGGTGAAGCGCAAAACTCGTAACTCTTGCCTTGTTGCCATTTTTAGATAGATTTTCTTCCCATTTTCTTTTGTCTTTCCTTAGCCTATAAATAGGACCCTCTTGCACCAAATCAAAGTGTGCAGGGCGATAGTACAAGATTAGTATAATTTTATGCACCATATTTACTCTTAGAATAGGGGAAGCGAAGCGCTACTCGAGGATTGAAGAAGGTGGACAGAATTCTTCGATGGCTTGTATGGCTACCATGAGTAGCTAACTCTCCAGTAGGATTCAATGTAGTTGATTCTATCCCCAAGTGTATGCAAACTCTATTCTATATTTATGATTCCCTATTTTGTAATTTGGTATCGTTATTCTGTGATTAATTCCTAACTTCCGCGCGTGCGCCGGAGTTATAGGCTAGTGTCTGTGACATAATGGGTAGAGACTTCTGGCTAGGACTGAGGATGAGGGAGCCTAGACATAGTGAACTCAAACTCTGATTGTGTAAGGGTACTCGGTAGTCATATTGAAATATATTCGGAGTCTCGGGATTGACGGGGTAGTGACAACCCCTGAATGAAGAGCGTCTATAGGAAGGTATGGTTATCGATAGTACATAATTGAAATTTAATTGTATGTGAGGGATAAACGGGGTCTTGGGATTGAGGGGGTAGTGACAGCCCTTGAATGAAGAGCGTTTATAGGGAAGTACAATTAATGGACGATTCAAACTAATGGAACAATAATTAAATTAATTACGAGCTTAATGAGCTGAGGGTAATTTGTCGGCTTGGGAGAGCCCGCATGGATTATCTTGAGTGGTAGGCTGCTGGTAACTCGGGGTTTATCAATTCAGTTTGGCTAAGTCATTACAAGAATAAAGTCATAAATAATAATAGTTTTTACATACACGAAGGGTGAGATGATACGAAGTTCAATCCTAATCCAAGTAAAGTGCTTTCAACTCCTCCTTTTCATTGTTTTTATTTATCTGCAATTTCTATTTTCCGCATAATTATTCTCATAAATTTGTTACTTCTACTTGATAAATAGATCATGAGTACATGCGAATTGACCGTTCCATGTGGATACGTTATCTTACTTACTATTATACTGCTGGACTTTTGGTTCGCTTGCCAGAATTCCATCAAGTATTTTGGCGCCGTTGCCGGGGAACGGTTTCCAATTTGTGTAGACCTTAGAGGTCTGTTTATTGAGTCGTATATATTTAGGATTTTAGTTTTTTAAATTTTAGGAATTTTTAGGAATTTCTGTTTTAATTTTATTTCCACACTTATTTTGTTCAAGTTTGTTTTAGAGGCCAGGTGAAACAACCAGAAGTATGGAAGACGCTCAATCACAAAGACCTTGGGAGACTACATACCGCATCAAGGGTTGCGTTATCATTCTAGTATTGCTCTTACAATTACTACAAGACCTGTAGAGCTAAAAGCATCACATCTTCAACTTGTTCAAGTTCAACCGTTTGCAGGATTAGAACACGAGGATCCAAATGATCATCTTTCTACATTTTTTGAACTAATTGAAACTATGGGTTTTGAGGAAAAGACAAAGAGGCTGCATAATTACGTTTATTTCCCTTTCTCTTACAGTAAAAGCTAAGGAATGGTTAAAGTTACACCCTAGTCAAAGTCTGAATAGCTGGAGCAGGTTAGAAGAAAAGTTTCTCTGCGAAGATTCTTTCCCATGCAGCGTTTTATTCAAGCCAAAACAGACATATCCATATTCAAGCAAGAAGATGATGAGTCATTACATGAAGCTTGGGAAAGATACAACTCCTTGTTGCGCAAGTACCCCAATCATGGCTTTGATGATATCACTCAACTCAATCTCTTCTGCAATGGACTCAAACCAAAATGCAAATCTTTCATAGATGTTGCAGCAGGAGGTACTACTTTATGAGTATGTGCTAAGCAAGCACTCACAGTCATTGACAAATGTGCTTAGAGTAATCAACAAATCTATGCTGGGACCAATCAATTCAACAAGAAGAGCTACCTAGGCAGGATGAGGTCAAAGTTCTCGAGCAACAAAGGGAGAAGCTAAGCCAGCAAGTGCAGTTGATCCTTCAACAACAGCAAGTGATGCAAACTGTCACGGACATAACTTCAAATGTGGTATGTGACTTTTGCAAAGGAAATCAGACCAATGGGTATTTCTCTTACCTCGAAGTTCAGATGGAACAAGTCTATTTCTTAGACCGTAAAGAGAATCATGACAAAACCTCCAAGAATCACAATCAGTATCACAAGTTGACACAGGAGATGATAGCTAGTCAGAAAGCAATGCAAGAAACATTCATGCATTTAGCAAAGCAAGTGGAGGAGATCAGAAGGGAGTTCGATAAGCAACAAGCAGTCTGCAAGTCAATATCCACTAGAAGCGGCAAAGAAATAGGAAAAGGTATTGGTGACAACTTGGTAGCAGAAAAGGAAGTCTTGGAAAGAAAGGAACAATAGGTGGATAAAGAAAGGAAAAAGAAAGAGGAAACAGAGCACCAGGTTGAATCAAACAAGAGAGAAAAAGATCTTTCATCAGAGCTTCATCAAAGAGAGCTACCTTATCCCAAGATTCCTACCAAAAAGAGTCGCGACAGGGAAATTTTCAGCTTCCTAGATACAATGAAGAAACTGCAGATCAACATTCCTTTACTGGAAGCCATGGAAAAATGCCAACTTATGCAAAATTCATGAAGGAAATATTGACCAAGAAGAGGAAGATCCCTGAAGAGACCGTAGAACTGGAAGCAGGATGCAGTGCTATCATCCAGAAATCTATGCCACAAAAGACAAAGGAATCCCGGAAGCTTTACCATACCAGTGACAATCGGATCCTTACCAATGGGAAAAGCATTGCATGATTTGGGAGCCAGCATCAACTTGATGCCCTTATCCATGCTCAAACGGTTAGGAAACCAGGAAGTGAAGCCAACAAGGATGACCTTGCAATTAGCTGATCGATTTATGAAATTTCCATATGGGATTGCAGAGGACGTGCTTGTAAAAGTGGATAAATTCATCTTTCCAGTAGACTTTGTTATCATGGACATAGAAGAGGACGCTGAGGTCCCCCTCATCCTCGGTAGACCCTTTATGAAACTGCGAAAGTCATTATTGATGTAGATGATGGCAACTTAAAGGTACGGGTTCAAGATGATGAGGTAAGCTTTAATGTGTTCGATGCAATGCAGTACCCGCTAGATAACAACAGTGTCATCAATTGAATGTGGTAGAGAAATCTCCTTTTGTACAACAATTGCTAACAAGTGCAGATCCGTTAGCAAAGTTTTGACAGGTATGGATGACATCCTTGCCAAAGATGAAAAAGATGAATATGCAAGGGAACTGGACCTCTCTCCACCACTCCCACCTGAAGAAGCTATAATTGAGAAATTACCACAAGAGAAGGGTACTGAGATTCAGAAGCTGGAACTTAAGGTACTACCATCACATCTCATGTATGCCTTTTTAGACGAAAACAAAAATAAACCTATGATTATTAGCAGGAGCCATAGGATGGTCTCTGTCAGACCTCAAGGGCATCAGTCCTTCATACTATATGCATAAGATCCACATGGAAGAGGATTACAAACCTGTCACTCAACCTCAGGGAAGATTGAATCCTACAATAAAAGAAGTGGTAAAAAAAGAGGTATTAAAGCTTCTTGAGGCAGGTATGATCTATCCAATTTCTGATAGTGCTTCAATATGTCCTGTTCAAATTGTTCCAAAGAAAGGGGGTATGACGGTTATCAAAATGAGAAAATGAATTAATACCCACTAGGACAGTGACAGGGTGGAGAATGTGCATTGATTATAGGAAATTAAACCAGGCCACTAGGAAAGATCATTTTCCTTTACCATTTATGGATCAAATGTTAGAAAGGTTAGCTGGGCGGGCTTTTTATTGCTTTATGGATGGATATTCTGGATATAATCAAATAGTTGTAAATCCTGAAGATCAAGAAAAAATTGCTTTTACTTGTCCATTTGGTTATCTTTGCTTACAGGAAAATGCCTTTTGGGCTATGTAATGCGCCAGCTTCTTTCCAACGATGCATGTTATCCATATTTTCAGATTTGGTAGAAAAGTGTATAGAAGTCTTTATGGATGATTTCTCTGTTTTTGGAAATTCTTTTGATCATTGCTTGATGAACTTAGATATTGTGTTAAAAAGGTGTGTAGAGACCAACCTTGTTTTAAATTGGGAGAAATGCCATTTCATGGTAACAGAAGGTGTAGTTCTCGGGCACAAAATATCAACTAAAGGGATCAAAGTGGATAAAGTAAAGATTGAAGTCATAGACAAACTACCGCCTCCAGCAAATGTAAAAGGCATCAGGAGTTTTCTAGGACATGCAGGGTTCTATAGGAGTTTCACCAAGGACTTTTCAAGATAGCCAAGCCTCTCACCAACCTGTTGAACAAGGATACACCCTTTAAATTTAATGATGACTGCTTGGTTGCTTTTAACTTGTTGAAAACAAAGTTTAATATCTGCTCATGTTATAGTTGGTCCTGACTGGACACTTGGGTTTGAATTAATGTGTGATACGAGTGATTATGTTGTAGGAGCCGTATTAGGACAAAGAAAATCTAAAATTTTCCATGTCATACACTATGCTAGCAAAGTTTTGAATGAAGCCCAAATAAATTATGCCACCACAGAAAAAGAATTGTTAGCCATAGTATATGCACTAGAAAAATTTAGACCTTACCTAATAGGTTCAAATATCACTATTTATACTGATCATGCTGCTGTAAAATATCTTTTGACAAAACTAGATTCCAAACCAAGACTGATAAGATGGATTTTACTCTTGCAAGAATTTGATCTGGTCATCAAGGACAAGAAAGGGAGCGAGAATGTAGTAGCGGATCATTTATCAAGACTGGTAAATGGCGTGGTCACTAGCACAGAGGCTGAATTACTAGAAGAATTCCCAGATGAGAAACTCATGATGATGCAAGAAAGGCCCTGGTTTGCGGATATAGCCAATTACAGAGCAGCAGGAGTACTACCAGAATACTTGTCTTGCCAACAGAAGAAAAAGTTCCTACAAGAAGCAAAAAAGTACATGTGGGATGACCCCTACCTTTTCAAACTAGGAACCGACAACCTATTAAGAAGATGTGTTGCAGGAAAAGAAATTACAAAAATCCTATGGCACTGTCACAGTTCTCCTTATGTGGGACATTTCAAGAAAGACAAGACTGCAGCGAAGATACTTCAATCTGGATTTTTTTGGCCGTCTATATTCAAAGATGAAACTGACTATGTTCAACAATGTGATAACTGCCAGAGAACAGGGGGAATTTCCAAGCGAAATGAGATGCCTTGGAATTATGTTCTTGAAGTAGAAGTCTTTGACTGCTGGAGGATGGATTCATGGGACCCCTACCCTCATCTAATGGAAAAGAATATATTCTGGTAGCTGTTGATTATGTCTCCTAATGGGTAGAAGCAGTAGCTACTGTAAAAGCAGATGCGAGAACTGTGATTCAATTTTTAAGAGCAAATATATTTGCTAGATTTGGAGCACCAAGGGTCATTATCAGTGATGGAGGATCCCACTTTTGTAATGAACCATTACAAAAGGTCTTGGAAGAATATGGGGTCAGGCACAAAGTGGCTTCACCATACCATCCACAGACAAATGGGCAAGCTGAAGTCTTTAACAGGGAACTTAAAAGAATCCTTGAAAAAACAGTCAGTTCCTCTAGAAAGGATTGGGCAACTAAGCTTGATGATGCATTATGGGCTTATAGAACAGCTGTCAAGACTGCTACAGGATTATGTCCATTTCAGCTGGTATATGGGAAAGCATGTCACTTGCCAATCGAGCTTGAACACAAGGCATATTGGGCTTTGAAACTCTTGAACATGGATACTAGAGTAGCAGGAAAAAAGAGAGTGTTGCAGATACATGAATTAGAAGAGATGCGTTTGAATGCGTATGAATCATCCAGAATCTACAAGGAGAAGGCAAAAGCATATCATGATAAAGGATCCTTAAGAAGAGATTTTACCCTGGACAATCAGTGCTGTTGTTCAATACCAGATTAAAGTTTTTTCCAGGAAAGCTTAAATCTAGATGGACAGGACCATTCATTGTAAAAGACGTCAGAACTTATGGAGCTATTGAAATTGAAGATCTTGATACGAGGATATGTTGGGTTGTCAATGGACAGAGGCTCAAACCTTATCTAGGAGGAGATTTTGACAGATCTGAGTCTGTCACCAACTTGCAAGATCCATAAAAATAATCAGGCGTCGAGCTATCAGACGTTAAACAAGCGCTTTCTGGGAGCCACACGGTGTAGATTTAGGAAATACATTCAAATGTTATTTTAAAAAAAATAAAAAAGGAAGAAATCCCCTAATTTTTGTGCTTCACCTGCGCTACAGCGCAGGGTGAAGCGCAACAATTTTACTCTCTGACTTTTGCGCTTCACCTGCGGTACAACGCAGGGTAAAGCGCAATGGTTTAGCTCTCTAACATCCACGCTTCACCTGCGCTACAGCGTAGAGTGAAGCGTGCGAACAACATACAATTTTCACCGTGGTGCGCGCTTCACCTACGCTGCAGCGCAAGGTGAAGCGCAGCTATCAGCTTCTGCATAAATACGTGCATAACAGAGGAATCATCATTCTTGATTGATTTCCTCGAGCTCTGAACGTGTTTTCTCTTCTTCTTCTCTTAGTTTCAAGCCTCTGAAGTGTGACCTTCATCAAGGTATGAGTTTTAATATGAATCTTTGCTTAATCTTGACAACACCTTGAACAAGAAGGTAAGATTTACAATTGAATGGGTGTTATTGTTGCATGTGGCTGGGTTCCTTGATGATTCTTGGCTATTCTTGAATTTAACAACTAATGCCTTGCTTTGAATTCTGTTGTGTATATGGTTCTAACTCGATTAACTACAAGAAAATTCTCTTCAATGATAAAAGAAAGAAGATAGATGCAAATCCTATTTTGGGAGAAGGAAGATTCAAAGATGTTGAGGCATGCATGAACTACAACTATATCATGAATTGTGAGTTCTTACCAGAGAGACCCAGTACAACTCAAATCAGGGGAATACGAAGAGTTCAATTCTGAAATCACTAAAAGAAATTGGAGAGCTCTGCCTGAACCATATCCATACTTCAACCCAGAGATTGTAAGCAATTCTACAGCAACGCTGTACTAAGTATGGATGGAAATGAGGAAAGAAAGAGCTTCGTGCAGGGATATTGGGTTGCTTATGATAGGAAGGCAATCAATGAACTTCTTGATTATCCTGCACCAGAGAATATTGATGATGCCTGCTGCAAGTACATGCAAATAATGCAAGAAACAGGACCATATGGGAATAACATTCTGGACACCCAAACAACTCAGCGGTTGTGTTTAACTGGTAAATCTTTTGAGGCAAGCATATATGGTGAGGCAGAAAGAATACCCAAGATCACCTAAGTGAGCTGTCTAGAATTTGGATGACCTTCATAATTTCTAACATTCGACCTTCACCTATTTCTTCTGCTGTTGATATGCCTACTGCTCATCTGATGCACTGCTTAGAGAATGGAGAACAGGTTGACATCGCAACGGTCATATCCGACTACCTGAGTTGCATGATTCAAGTCTCTCGCGATGAAAAGGGACCTCATTCTAGAACAAAATTAGGATTTCCTGCTCTAATTACATCACTAAGTTACTACAGAGGGGATCGAGGTCCAACCAAACACTCCTATTGGGCGGCCAATCAATAAAGAATACATAGAATCCCATTACACCCCAGTTGAAGAAGTCAAAATCATAAGAGCAGACATTCCACATCCATTTCCCCCACCACCAGCAGACATAACACATCCACTTCCCCCACCACCAACAGACAGACCAGGACAGTATTACATGGAGCATCTATCTAAACAACTCACAACAATTTACTCTAGCATGATGCATCTGCAAGAATTCCTCTTTCATAACATGCAAGGGCCACATCCAGGATGTCTCCTGAGCGCTTTAGAGAAGCTGTGGAATGGCCTGGGGACAGGCCTAATTTTCATAGGGGGGAGGGATTAAGAAGAAGAAGCTTAGAAGATTAAGCAATTAGGTGGTTTCTTTCCTTTTCTTTTCTTAAAACAGTAGGACATTCATCATTCAATAGGACAATTTTTTTCTTTTACATTCTTAGGACAGTAGAACATTCATCATTCAATAAGCATGAACAAGCATGCATCTTCTTTGCAAACTTTATAGTTAATAACATTCATTTTATTTTACACATTCAATTATATTCTTGCTTTTACATTCCAATTTTTCTTTACTCTTTATTTTGTTGTTTAAAATTTTAGGATCTTAGGAAATTAGGATTTAAGGCAAATTTTTCCAAATTTTCTGTAATTAAGTAGTATAACTAACCAGATTAGGAAAGATGATAGGGTTCTGTTATTAACTCCATAATCAGTTAGGATTAGGATACTTCTCATGAGAACCTATCAGGATAGTTAATTAAAACCAGTAAGTGCTTATCAAGGAATTTTAACCAATAACCGGTGAGCTGAGAGCCTAAAACACTGAATTGAGAGCTTTTCACCGCTGTTTGTCAACTGTTATTGCTTGAGTTTCTGAATTTTATCTTGCTAGTGGAAAATATGGAAGTGACAAAGGCATATTTTGTGATAATAATATTTTGCTCAGTGCCAAATAGCCAACCTTGATTAAATTTTTCCATATTTTGATTGCCCATTTGAGCCTTTAATGTTTCTTGTGATGCACCCTAGCCATACTCAATGATTATATCTTGTCCCTTAACACTTGGGAGAGAGAGCAAGGTGCAACACAACAAAATGGGACAAAAGGTTGGTGAATTGAAAGGTTAAGAAAATTCAAAGAGCAGGCACATGAAATCAAAAAGAAGAGTACTCCCTCATGAATAAATTCTCTATTTTATTGTTAAAAAACTGCACAAAAAGTGTGGAAATTGAATAAGTTGGGGGGAGTACTTCTTCAAACAAAGAGGCCAGCTGAAAAAGGGTGACAATTCAAGAATGACATGGTAGATGGAGCGAAGTCCCAAGCACAATCACAAGATGCTCTCTATTCAAAGTGTTCATTGCATATCCAGAAAACCATAATTTCTTGATAGCTCAGCCTCATTACAACCAAAGGAAAGACCTTTTGATCCATATTGACTGTTTGCAGGTTTAGAAGTTGGAAACGACTATCAATTCTAGTTGCTCAACGGTGGTGAAAAAGATTGAGGGAAACACTTACCCGTGAGAATGAGAGATTTCCTTGATTTATCACTTATTGCTTTAATTTCTACTTTTGAGAAGTTTAACTGATGATTGTATTCTGTTATGATTGAGGATTGGTAAAATCTCTTAATCCTGATTTTTTCTGACATTTGGAAAGTGACTGCTGCTTAACAAGGAGATGATGGGAAGTTTTCTTTTAGTTTGTTTTTGATTTTTGAGTTATACAGGGGATTGAATTGATTTTTTTTATTACAAGGAGGTCTCTTGCTTGAGGGCAAGCAAGAAGTAAAGTGGGGATATTTGATAAGTGAAAAATATATGATAAATTAGAGTACTTTTTAGTGCACTTATCAAGGGTAAAATGGTATTTATGCCCCAAATTAATCCCTTTTGTTAATAATTAGATAAATTGTATTTATTAGTCTTGAATTTGAATTTGATGCTATTTTAATATAAATTGTTCTGAGTTTTGCAGATTATGGCAAAGATTTGATATGGAGAGAAGATAGCATTAAATGGGGGAGATATTTCTAAGATTTGAAGTTTAATTGAAGATAATTAATGAAGATTTGAAGTTTATTTGAGACCAATTAATGAAGATATCAGCTGCCAATTAAACAAGGATTCTGCAGACAGCCTTCCCATTTAAATTCAAGATACTCAATAAATGCAAGATTTCACCAAAGAAAAAGGAAACAAGGAAAGACAATCAACCAAAACCATTCTTGGGAAGAAATCAAGTTAAAAAGAGAAAGACTTAAGCTGTGCAACCCGTGTTGCTCGCTTCACCCTGCGCTGTAGCGCAGGTGAAACGCAACAATCTGAAATTTGCACTGCAACCTGCGCTGTAGCGCAGGTGAAGCGCAGAACTCGTAACTCTTGCCTTATTGCCATTTTTAGATAGATTTCTTCCCAATTTCTTTTGTCTTTCCTTAGCCTATAAATATAACCCTCTTGCACCAAATCAAACTGTGCAGGGAGTAGTACAAGATTAGTATAATTTCATGCACCATATTTACTCTTAGAATAGGGGAGGCGAAGCGCTACACGAGGATTGAAGAAGGTGACAGATTCTTCGATGGCTTGTATGGCTACCATGAGTAGCTAACTCTCCAGTAAGATTGAATGTAGTTGATTCTATCCCCAAGTGTATGTAAACTCTATTCTATTATTTATGATTCCCTATTTTGTAATTTCGGTATCCTTATTTTGTGCTTAATTCCTAACTTTCGCACGTGCGCCGGAGTTATAGACTAGTGTCTGTGACATAATGTGGTAGAGACTTCCGGCTAGGACTGAGGATGAGGGAGCCTAGACATAGGGAACTCAAACTCTAATTGTGTAAGGGTACTCGGTAGTCATATTGAAATATATTCGGAGTCTCGGGATTGACGAGGGTAGTGACAACCCCTGAATGAAGAGCGTCTATAGGAAGGTATGGTTATCGATAGTAACATAATTGAAAGTTAATTGTATGTGAGGGATAAACGGGGTCTTATGATTGAGGGGTAGTGACAACCCTTGAATGAAGAGCGTTTATAGGAAAGTACAATTAATGGACAATTCAAACGAACGGAACAATAATTAATTAATTACGAGCTTAATGAGCCGAGGGTAATTTGTCGCTTGGGAGAGCCCGCATGGATTATCTTTGAGTGGTAGGCTGCTGGTAACTCGGGGTTTTATCAATTCAGTTTGGCTAAGTCATTACAAGAATAAAGTCATAAATAATAAATAGTTTTGACATACACGAAGGGTGAAATGATACGAAGTTCAATCCTAATCCAAGTAAAGTGCTTTCAACTCCTCCTTTTCATTGTTTTTATTTATCTACAATTTCTATTTTCCGCATAATTATTCTCATAAATTCGTTACTTCAACTTGATAAATAGATCACGAGTACACGCGAATTGACTGTTCCCTGTGGATACGATATCTTACTTACTATTATACCGCTGGACTTTTGGTTCGCTTGCCAGAATTCCATCAGCCGGGAATCCCCTTCTGGAATTGGTCGAGTTTCGGCGAAGTCTTCTCGGACGTCGAGATCCGCTAACATTACTCCGGCCGATGCTGGGTTGTCTTCTATTTTCTCTTCGTTCACGACACTTTTATCCGGCTTGGTGATTTTCAGGGACTCCTTGTATTAGGATCTTGCCATTACCTGATCACCCCGGAGACTGATGACCTCGCCCTCGTCGCTCCAAAACTTCATCATTAGGTGATTGGTGGAGATGATTGCCCCGATGGCATTCAGAGTTGGCTTTCCAAGGATGGCATTATAGGTCGTAGGACAGTCCACCACGTGAAAATGGACCTTTTCGGTTTTAGAGAGGGGCGGTTGGCCGAAGGTGATAAGGAGTTCAATGTACCCATTGGGGCAAATCTTGTCCCCTGTGAAGCCGATCAAGTTGGCGCCCATATATGGCAGGAGATCTGATTCGGGAATGTGTAAAAGATGGAAAGTCTTCAAGAACAGGACGTTGGTGGAGCTGCCTTGATCTATGAAAACCCTCCTGACCTCGTGGTTGGCCATGAATACTGTGATGAGGAGGGGGTCGTCATGGCCCGAGATAACTGGGCCATAGTTGTCATCGGAAAACGTGAGTGGGGGTAATTTTCTTTTCTGGCTGACATAGACTCCGCGGGATGAAGAGGTGGAGGCCGATAGTACTTCTTTCATGTGCTTCTTTCGAGAGTTACTAGATTCTCCTCCGCCGGCAAAACCTCCGACGATAACATAAATGACGGGGTGCTTAGGAGACGACGACTCTTCTCGCTGTGGAGATCTTTGCCTTGATGAGGATGGCTGTTCGCGGTGGTCTTTTCGCGATGAAGAGGGAGGGGAACGATCTCGTGAAGATCTGCGAGATGCGGATCTCTCACGCCGAGGAGATCGTGTTCGGGATCTGCTACGTTCATGCCGACTAAATTCACGTCGGGGTTCATCATTCCGGTAGCTTCTCTTGTAGTCCTAACTACGACGAGATGCTCCTACCCTGATCCTTTTTGAACCTATCCAACTTTCCACATCGGATCAAATCCTCAATGGCGTCTTTCAGGCTTAGGCAATGGTCAGTGTCATGTCCCTGAGACTTGTGATATCAACAATATTTGGATTTGTCAGTGTCGGGGCCTGCCTTCATGGGCCGTGGTCTTCTCATGTCGGCTTCGCATAACTCCACGTTCAAAATCTCGTTGAGTATTTTTCCTCGGGGCAAATTTAGTGGGGTGTATGATGTATAACGTCCTAGGGGTTCCTTGTCACCCCTGCTATCTTGTCGGCTCCCCTTGTTCTTCTGTCCCTGGTCCTTCTGTGTTTGTCCGGGGTTCGCATCCTTCACCTTGAGAGAAAGTTCTTCATCCTCAAGGCTTATGTAGTCCTCGGCACGACGGAGCAATTCCTCCATGCTGTTGGGTTTTCTTTTGGACAAGTCGATCCAAAACGAGGAATGAGGGATGAGGCCATCCTTAGCCAGCATGAGTTGCACCCCGGGTTGAAGTCCCTGTACCAAGAGGGTCTCCTTAGTGAACCTGCTGATGTAGTCTCGAAGAGATTCTGAGGCCCCTTGTCGAATCTACTTCAGTGAGGCCTCAGTTTTAGGTTGGACCTTGCTGGTGGTGAAGCTGGTAATGAACTTACTCCTCAGGTCGGCCCACGTGTTGATGGAGCAAGGTGGCAAAGTCTGGAACCACCCGAGGGCGGTTTTCTTGAGAAAGGGGGGGAATACCCTACACATGATGGGCCCGGAAGTGTTGCGGATGGACATGGCGGACTCATAAATGTCGAGGTGTTCCAACGGGTCTCCCATTCCGTCATAGAGCTCTGGGACGGGGATTTTCTCGAAGCGTTTGTCGATGGTAAAGACCATTATATGCTCCGAGAACGACAATACGACCTGTATCACCTCGTCATCAGTAGTTTGGCGAGATTCTTCGTAGACGGGAGTAGCTCGGTCTTTGTCCCCAGGGCGAGAGTTTGAGTGCACAGACTGGGCTAATGGCTGTGGCGATGGCGGCGCGTGGTGAGAAGATTGCAAACGCTGATTGCATTGCGGTGAAACATGATTTTCTTGGGCTCCAAGGGCGAAGCGTGGAAACTGGCGATGCTCTAACAAAATTCGCCGGTGCATGGCCTCGGCTTGGCGGTCAGTTTCCAGTGCTTCAAGGCGACGCACGTACTGTCCAAGTAGCTCCTCCTGACGGTGAATAATGTCCATGAGATCTCCTCGCGAGGGTGCATCCAGAGGAGATGTAGGTGAGGCGGTCCCCGCAGGTGACGGAGGGATGGTGGTTCTGGTGCGTGTGGTACCAGGGTGAGGTGGAGGAATCCCGGCGGTAGCGGAAACAACTCCAGTGGTTGCGGAGAAGACGGCCGGGACCGTTCCTGAAGTTACCACGGGGGTAGAGGCTTCTCCCGCAGGAGCAGGGGTTGAAAGAGGTACTTCTAGTTCCCACCATAATTGTGTTTTCGAAGAGTGTCGAAGTAGAGGCAAAAACTCAAAGGTTGAAGGTCTCCAGAGATCCAAGAACGAAAGTCTTGATCAAGTCTTCGTCCTCACAGACGACACCAATGATCTTCGGAAGGCTTCTAGATTGACTAGCAAGGAAGAGACGGTGGCTTCAAGGGCTGCAACGGAGATGATTCCACGACGGGGCAGGGGGTAACTGCAGGGACTCCGACGCTCAACGTAAGATACCAATCCAGCAGAGTAATAGTATAGTCTAGAATGCGTACCTGGTAATGTGAAATACGAGGTATAAATAGGGAGAATTAGGTGGGAAAGTCTGTTACGGTAAATAACGGTCTTCGACATGTCCGAGGTGACGCGCTGATCAGAGGGTATTGTCACGGGCCTAGCACCGTCGAGGTGTCGAGATGCGTTGTTGTGAAGTAGTCAAGTATATTATGACGATCGTAATGTTTATGAACGTTACGGTTAATTACCTCAGATATCGTCGTGGTCATATCTCGACGGACATAATGTCGACTTATCGGAAGGTAATGCCTTGTTGATATCGTCTGCTTATATGTCAGAAGGTAAATGTTGATGTGTTTAACTTGACGACATGCATGTCGGCATGAAGCTGACAATGTGAGTGGGTAGTCGCAAATCTACCCCAGAACAATGCCCATACCAACGCCCATTACCCAAAATTTAGGAGTAAATTACATTTTTCGTCCCTAAAAGATGAAAAGTTATTCAATTTAGTCTCTGAAAGATAAAAAGTCGTTCACTTTAGTCCTTGAAAAAAATTTTAAAATGTCAATTTAATTCCTAAAAAGGACTAAATTGAATGGCTTTTTATCTTTCAGGGACTAATGTGACTGACCTCAAATCTTTCTGGGACCAAATTGAGGGTTTACTCCACAATTTAGTTAAGTGAAAAATTAATAACTCATTAAAAAATATTAATTAAAGAAAATTATATCTTAATTGAAAAATTACTCTAAAACCATCCAAACATAATTACTCCCTCCAGACTCATTTATAAGCAAAAATAACTATATTCACACTTATTAAGAAAGTCAGTTAAACTCATTTAATTTTCTTGATTTCATATAAAAAATTGTTGTATTGCCTAAATTACCCTACATGCAATTTTATTGAAACTTGTTTCAAGTGGACATACTCTCTTTCTATTGGCACATGACTCATTAAATAAAGTGGTTGGAAAATAAAATATGAAAGGGTAATTTGGGATGATATCATTTAATAGGATAAAGTTAGTTAACTTTTTCTTATATTTTAGTCCATATAGGTGGGTTTTTTTGCTTATAATTGAGTCCGGAGGGAGTATTAAATATCAGTGACATAAAAAATTCAATTAAATCGAAACACAATACGATAATGTTCTAAAACACATGATTTAATGTTCAATTTTTTTTAAATATTACAATATACTTTCACATCACACTATTTTATAAACTTGGATATCATGTGTTAGCATTCTTCAAGATCGGTAAAAAATGATTATTAACACTAATTAGTTATATATTATAAAGTAGAAAACTACAAATAGATAGTTTTAAAAATATATTTTAAATTTGTAATATATTATATATTTTAATGAAATTAGTATATCTGTATATATAATTATATATGGTATTATTTATTAAATAATTATATATATATATATATATATATATTAGTGTGGGTATGGGGCAGGTTGGGCATCATAGTGCCCGTACCCGCACTCGTCCCGATGAAAAAATGCGGACTATTATTCGTACTTGCGCTGATACCCGCGTTGCGGGTTTTTACCCTGTCCATTGCGGGTAATTTTTGCGGGTACCCATAGAGCTTGGCTCAAGTGTCATCCCTATTATTACTCCGTCCATTTCATTTTATCTGTCATTTAAAGTTTCTACATATAAATTAAAAATAACAATAAATGACTTAAAAGACATAGTAATCTTACTAAATTACCCTTATTAATTTACCATACACTTTTTCTCATTTTACCAAAATACATTAATGAGTAATGTGGTGCACAATTTTTTAAGCTTCTTTTCCGATAAAAGTGGGAGGGTAAAAATGGAAAACTAACATTAATACTCACATAAAAACTAGAGAACGACTCATATTATCAAAAAAATTATTTTCTTAAAACGACTAACAAATTGAAATGGAAAGAGTAGTATTTGGCTTCCTAGCTATCAGCTGGGATGCCCCTGTTCACATGAAAAATATATATAGGAGATGAGATAATTAAATCCTAAGATCTAAATTAATGACCGGGATTAATGGTTGAATTATTTGGAATAAGATTTCTTAGCTTTTTTTTTAAATAGATGATGTTGTTCAAAAGTTTTAAATTAAATATATATCTTTTAGAACAGTCTACAATAAATTGTTTTATAAATCTAAACAACGACAAAAAATGATATTGTCCAAGCATTATCTTTCTTGCGCCAATTTCCCTTATACATGTCATCAAATTCTTTCCCATTTTAAAACACCTTTGTACTTATCTTATTTTTAAATGAAAGTACGAAACTCATTTCTATGCAGAAATTTGGAAAATATTTGATTTCACATTTTTTTAGTATTAAAATTTAACAACTCATTTTTAGGGTATGATTTTGATATAAACCACATGTATCCTCCACTTGAGGCTAATTCTCTAATCAGATTTTTTTTCATCTATAAGACCCGAACCCAAGACTTTACTTAAGGTAATTCAAACATGTTTTCACAAAAAAGAATTTAACATGTACCATTTGAACCACTATCCGTCGATTATTTTACGTTGTGATAAGTATAGGAAAGAGAGATAGAAAGAAAAATAAAATAGAGATAAGGTGAGTGTGGATGATATTATTCTAATGTTTGTTTTCTACTGTTTATTGAAAAAAATATTATTTTATTGTATTGGATTCATTTAAAATAATATTTTGATGTGATTGGAAAAGGAAAATAGAAATAGAAAAATTAGGTGCTTTTTTATTTTTATTTTTTTATGAGCATGATCTAGAGGAAGTCACCTTATCAAGGAGTAGACACCCTAAATACCTGCCTAGTGTTGGAAATTAAAACTTGCTAACTTGATATGCATGCTATAATATATTTTTTGTTTTTATATGGCATGAAAGTTAGACAATCATGCTACTTAAAAGTCAAGATTTTCAACAACATGCTATAATCTATGTTTTGGTTCTATATGGCATGAAAACTAGATTATCATGCTATTGAAAGTCAAGATTTGCAACTTGTCATTTTAGTGATTCAACAACCATGCATGCTTGGTTTTAAAAGTCACAAAAAGTGTATTGTTTTGTTGGTTTTATAGGTTATGTTTTAGTATAAATAGGTATGGTATTAGTTAGTTTAAGTATCAAGGTGAGTGTTAGGAATTGAGAGAAAAACTTCAACAAGTTTTTTGTGTCATCTTGAGTGTGTAAGTTGGCTATTAACAAATGTCAAGTTTGTGAGTGTATTATTCATCAACAAAATAAAA
The DNA here is from genome assembly GCA_026901365.1 of Sesbania bispinosa. Taxonomy (NCBI): domain Eukaryota; kingdom Viridiplantae; phylum Streptophyta; class Magnoliopsida; order Fabales; family Fabaceae; genus Sesbania; species Sesbania bispinosa. Next base: position 652,534 of record QLOH01000513.1, on the reverse strand, counting down.
AAGTGTGTGTGAAATTAGTTCTTGAGAGATCATAATTATTTTTTGGCATATACAATTTATCAAGGCAGTTTATTTTAATTGCCAACATCTGGCTTCATAGCTTGTTGTACCAAGATGGCAGAAAGTTCAAGCATAGGAGCAAATCAAGTTCAACAAGTGCAAACCATTATCTACAAGTACAATGGTAGATCAAATTTTTCCATGTGGAAACATTTGATGGAGTTGTGTTTAGCAACTAGCGGCTATGAACAAATTGTCAAAAATGGTTTTGTTAAACCAACCGGAAAAGGAAAAGAGAATACTGAACAACAACAAGTAGAAAAAGATCGTCTACTTAATCAAAGAGCTTTGACTTTTATCTGTCAATCCGTGGAGCTGTTTGTTCTTAAGAAAATTTTCCATGCTAAAACAACAAAAGAAGCTTGGGAAATTTTGCTCAAAACATATGAAGGTGCTGATCCAGTCAAACGGACGAGATTGCAAGGCCTAAAGCGACAGTTCGAGCTGATGGAACAAGGCAAGGATGAAAATATTCGTGATTATTTTTCACAAATGGATAAGCTCGTGAATGATATGAAGATTAATGGTGATGTTATATCAGAAAAAAAAAAGTCATGGAGAAAATCATGCACACACTCACACCTCGATTTGATTACGTGGTAGTGGCTATTGAAGAGTCGAAGGATCTTAGAAAAATGACTTTGAATGATTTACAAGCGTCTTTAGAGTCACGTGAGATGCGGATGAACAAGAGATCAAGTGGCACAATTTAACTAGCACTGAAAGCACACACAAATGTTAGAAGAGAAGGACCTATGCAAAGAAGGGCCAATCAAAATCAAAGGGGTCAGAATTTCAAAGGAAGAGGGAGGACTTTTCAAATTGACTCAAGCCAAGGTACAATGGGCAATGGTTCTTTTCAAAACAAATCTAATATTCAATGCCATAAATGCAAGAAGTTCAGACATTTCCAGTCTGAATGCAAATCTCATATTCAGTGCCATAACTGCAGCAAGTATGGTCATTATAGTCGAGAATGTCGTGCCAAAGCATTGAATATTAAAGAGAACCATGCTCAAGTTGCAGAAAATGAAGATGATATGAAGATGGTGCTCATAACAAGTCATGTAGTACCTGATAAAAATGACAATCAATGGTTGTTAGATACATGTTGCTGCAATCATCTAAGTGGGAAAAAAGAACTGTTTTCTCACTTCGATGAAATTTCAAAACCATTGTCAAGCTTGGTGATAAATCCAAACTTGAAGTCTTGGGAAAAGGGAAGATTGCCATCAGACTGAATTTGAAAGATGGATCTTTAAATTATATTTCTGATGTATTCTATGCACCTGCCATATGTCAGAATCTCTTGAGTATGGGGCAACTAGCGGAGAAAGGCTGTGATATGCGATTCAACAAAAGAGGTTGCACCATAAATGATGTGGAGATGGGGCTGATAGCAAAGACGAACATGTCAAGGAATCGTCTATTTCCCATGACTATCAAGTATGATGTTGCTTTATGTTGTAATGCCACTGCTGTTGATGATAATTGGCTTTGGCATATGCGGCTTGGACACTTTAACTTTGAAAGTATCAAGTTTCTTGCAAACAAAAAATGGGTTACCGGCTTGCCTGTGATCCAAGTTCCCGAACAACTACATATGAAGGTGCTGATCCAGTCAAACGGACGAGATTGCAAGGCCTAAAGCGACAGTTCGAGCTGATGGAACAAGACAAGGATGAAAATATTCGTGATTATTTTTCACAAATGGATAAGCTCGTGAATGATATGAAGATTAATGGTGATGATATATCAGAAAAAAAAAGTCATGGAGAAAATCATGCACACACTCACACCTCGATTTGATTACGTGGTAGTGGTTATTGAAGAGTCGAAGGATCTTAGAAAAATGACTTTGAATGATTTACAAGCGTCTTTAGAGTCACGTGAGATGCGGATGAACAAGAGATCAAGTGGCACAATTGAACTAGCACTGAAAGCACACACAAATGTTAGAAGAGAAGGACCTATGCAAAGAAGGGCCAATCAAAATCAAAGGGGTCAGAATTTCAAAGGAAGAGGGAGGACTTTTCAAATTGACTCAAGCCAAGGTACAAGGGGCAATGGTTCTTTTCAAAACAAATCTAATATTCAATGCCATAAATGCAAGAAGTTCAGACATTTCCAGTCTGAATGCAAATCTCATATTCAGTGCCATAACTGCAGCAAGTATGGTCATTATAGTCGAGAATGTCGTGCCAAAGCATTGAATATTAAAGAGAACCATGCTTAAGTTGCAGAAAATGAAGATGATATGAAGATGGTGCTCATAACAAGTCATGTAGTACCTGATAAAAATGACAATCAATGGTTGTTAGATACATGTTGCTGCAATCATCTAAGTGGGAAAAAAGAACTGTTTTCTCACTTCGATGAAAATTTCAAAACCATTGTCAAGCTTGGTGATAAATCCAAACTTGAAGTCTTGGGAAAAGGGAAGATTGCCATCAGACTAAATTTGAAAGATGGATCTTTAAATTATATTTCTGATGTATTCTATGCACCTGCCATATGTCAGAATCTCTTGAGTATGGGGCAACTAGCGGAGAAAGGCTGTGATATGCGATTCAACAAAAGAGGTTGCACCATAAATGATGTGGAGATGGGGCTGATAATAAAGACGAACATGTCAAGGAATCGTCTATTTCCCATGACTATCAAGTATGATGTTGCTTTATGTTGTAATGCCACTGTTGTTGATGATAATTGGCCTTTGGCATATGCGGCTTGGACACTTTAACTTTCAAAGTATCAAGTTTCTTGCAAACAAAAAATGGGTTACCGGCTTGCCTGTGATCCATGTTCCCGAACAACTACATATGAAGGTGCTGATCCAGTCAAACGGACGAGATTGCAAGGCCTAAAGCGACAGTTCGAGCTGATGGAACAAGGCAAGGATGAAAATATTCGTGATTATTTTTCACAAATGGATAAGCTCGTGAATGATATGAAGATTAATGGTGATGATATATCAGAAAAAAAAAGTCATGGAGAAAATCATGCACACACTCACACCTCGATTTGATTACGTGGTAGTGGCTATTGAAGAGTCGAAGGATCTTAGAAAAATGACTTTGAATGATTTACAAGCGTCTTTAGAGTCACGTGAGATGCGGATGAATAAGAGATCAAGTGGCACAATTGAACTAGCACTGAAAGCACACACAAATGTTAGAAGAGAAGGACCTATGCAAAGAAAGGCCAATCAAAATCAAAGGGGTCAGAATTTCAAAGGAAGAGGGAGGACTTTTCAAATTGACTCAAGCCAAGGTACAAGGGGCAATGGTTCTTTTCAAAACAAATCTAATATTCAATGCCATAAATGCAAGAAGTTCAGACATTTCCAGTCTGAATGCAAATCTCATATCCAGTGCCATAACTGCAGCAAGTATGGTCATTATAGTCGAGAATGTCGTGCCAAAGCATTGAATATTAAAGAGAACCATGCTCAAGTTGCAGAAAATGAAGATGATATGAAGATGGTGCTCATAACAAGTCATGTAGTACCTGATAAAAATGACAATCAATGGTTGTTAGATACATGTTGCTGCAATCATCTAAGTGGGAAAAAAGAACTGTTTTCTTACTTCGATGAAAATTTCAAAATCATTGTCAAGCTTGGTGATAAATCCAAACTTGAAGTCTTGGGAAAAGGGAAGATTGCCATCAGACTGAATTTGAAAGATGGATCTTTAAATTATATTTCTGATGTATTCTATGCACCTGCCATATGTCAGAATCTCTTGAGTATGGGGCAACTAGCGGAGAAAGGTTGTGATATGTGATTCAACAAAAGAGGTTGCACCATAAATGATGTGGAGATGGGGCTGATAGCAAAGACGAACATGTCAAGGAATCGTCTATTTCCCATGACTATCAAGTATGATGTTGCTTTATGTTGTAATGCCACTGTTGTTGATGATAATTGGCTTTGGCATATGCAGCTTGGACACTTTAACTTTGAAAGTATCAAGTTTCTTGCAAACAAAAAATGGGTTACCGGCTTGCCTGTTATCCAAGTTCCCGAACAACTATGCGAAAACTGTGTAGTTGGAAGAAGCATCGAGATTCTTTTTCCAAAAGGACATGCAATTAGAGCCACAAAACAACTTGAACTAGTGCACTCTGATTTATGCTATATATGTGGATGTTCCATCTAATGGAGGTAATAAATACTTTATACTTTCATTGATCACTTCAGCAGAAAGACATGGGTTTATTTTTTGAAAAATAAATCTAATGCTTGTGATACACTCAAGAGTTTTATGGCATATGTTAAAAGGAGAAGTGATTATACTCTGAAAACCTTGAGAACTGATAGGGGAACAAAGTATATTGTTTGTGATGATTTCTTGAAAAAGCAAGGAGTTAAACACCAAGTAACTGCAAGGTATACTCCTCAGAAAAATGGAGTGGCAAAAAGGAAGAACAGAACTATCATGGATATGGTGAGGAGCATGTTGCATTGCAAGAAATTTCCAAAGAGTTTTTGGGAGAAGTAGTGGCTTGTGCAGTATACCTATTAAATAGGTGTCCTGTTAAAAGTGTATGTGATAAAACTCCACAAGAATCTTGGTGTGGGGAAAAGCCCAATCTAAGTCACTTGAAAGTCTTTGGTTGCATTGCTTATGCACATGTTCCATATGAATTGAGGAAGAGGCTCGATAACAAAGCAGGAAAGTGTATCTTTGTTGGGTACAGTGAAGAAACTAAGGGGTACAAGTTGTACAATCCAGAAACCCAAAAGGTAAACATTAGTCGAGATGTTACTTTTGATGAAAATGGAGCGTGGGATTGGTGAAGAGAGGAAAGGAGTTATTGCATGTACCAGTAACTATAAATGAAGAAGCAGAACAAGATAATCATCCACCAACTACTAGTTCAGATGAATCAGCAGCTGATACTCAAACTCGTAGATATCCACAACGAGAAAGACATCCACCTGCTCATTCAAAAGATTATGAAGTTGGAAGGGATGATGACTCTAATGATGGGGAGGAAGAAGTTATTTATTATGCTCTGTTTGCTGATTTTGATCCTATAACATATGAGGAAGCGACCAATGATGATCATTGGATTAAAGCAATGGATGAAGAAAATTCAAGCCATTGAGAAGAATAATACATGGGAGTTAGCAACTCTTCCCGAAGGAAAGAAGTCAATTGATGTTAAATGGGTGTATAAGACAAAGTTTAAGCCAACTGAAGAATTTAATGTTTCAAGGCACGATTAGTGGCAAAAGGGTACAAACAAAAACTAGAATTTACTACTTTGAAGTATTTGCTCCAGTTGCTAGATTGAACACGGTACGCATGATTCTTTCTCTTGCTGCCCAAAATCAGTGGAAAATATTTCAAATGGATGTCAAATATGCTTTCTTGAATGGTGTCCTTGAAGAAGAGGTTTACACAGAACAACCTCCAGGTTATCTTAAACAAGGAGAGGAAGATAAAGTCTACAGATTGAAGAAAGCACTATATGGACTAAAGCAGGTCCCAAGAGCATGGTATACACGTATCGACACATACTTCATTGACCATGGCTTTCACAGGAGTCCATATGAGCATGCATTATACGTCAAAACCAATCAAGCCGGAGATATCATCATTGTTTGTCTATATGTGGATGATTTGATCTTCACTGACAACAATTCCAAATTGTTAGTTGAATTCCGAGAAAATATGACCACACATTTTGAAATGACAGATATGGATCTTATGTCATATTTCTTAGGAATTGAAGTGAAGCAGACAAATGAAGGAATATTCAGACGTTCAAGATATATGCAGCAGAAGTCTTAAAGAAGTTCAAGATGGAAGCCTGCAAACCAATTTTGACACTTGTAGAAGAAAGATTGAAGCTAGAAAAGGAAAGTGGTGGTGATCTGGTTAATTCAACTAATTTTAGAAGGTGGGAAACCTAAGGTACTTGACAACAACAAGACCTGACATAACTTATGGAGTTAGGCTCATAAGCAGATTCATGGATTCACCAAGACAATCTCATTGGCAAGTTGCATAACAAATTCTAAGGTATATTAAAGGTACCATTACTGAAGGCATATTTTATTCAAGTTTTTGCAAGCAAGAATTGGTTGGATACACAGACAGCGATTGGGGGTGGTGATACTGCAACACGAAAAGCACTTTAAGCTATGTTTTTCATCTTGGTTCAGCTGTATTTTCTTGGTCCTCCAGGAAACAACAAGTTGTTTTCCTTCAACAGCTGAGGCAGAGTATATAGCAGCAACAAATGTGCTACTCAAGCAGTTTGGTTGCGAAGAATGTTGAGTGAGCTACAAACATCAACAAGATAGTCCTACGAAAATATTCCGTGACAATAAATCAACAGTTGTTTTAACAAAGAATCCAGTTTTTCATGGTCGCAGCAAACACACTGAAATCAAGTATCACTATATACGAGATTTGGTCAGAGATAAAGAAATTGTGGTGGAATATTGTTCATCGGAAAGATCAAATAGCAGATATATTTACAAAGCCCTCAAAGTCAATTCATTCTTGAAGTTGAAGAATGTGCTTGGGATGATCAAGCCAAGTTTTAGGAGGATGTTGGAAATTAAAACTTGGCAACTTGATATGCATGCTATAATATATCTTTTGTTTCTATATGGCATGAAAGTTATATTATCATGTTACTTAAAGTCAAGATTTTTCAACTACATGCTATAATCTATGTTTTGGTTCTATATGGCATGAAAACTAGATTATCATGCTATTGAAAATCAAGATTTGCAACTTGTCATTTTAGTGATTTAACAACCATGCGTGCTTGGTTTTATAAGTCACAAAAGGTGGTTTGTTTTGTTGGTTTTAGAGGTTATGTTTTAGTATAAATAGGTATAGTATTAGTTAGTTTAAATATCAAAGTGTGTTTAAAAATTGAGAGAAAAACTTCAACAAGTTTTTTGTGTCATCTTGAGTGTGTAGTTGGCTATTAACAAATGCTAAGTTTGTGAGTATATATTCATCAACAAAATAAAAGTGTGTGTGAAATTAGTTCCTGAAAGTTCATAATTATTTTTTTTGACATATACAATTTATCAAGACAATTTATTTTAATTGCCAACACCTACACATCTAACAATATCGAAATGTATATATGATAAGAAAAATAAAAAATACTAGAAAATATAACCTATAAAGCAGTCTATTGTTGAAAATTGTCAAAAAAACAAAGAAAAGAAAACATATTCATGAAAGGTTGATTTTGAATGCAATTGAAAGGGTTTTAGTTGAATTCCATACATTGGGAGCTGGCATCCCCTTTTACTTGAAACACCTGACAATTGATCAACTGTTGAAAATGACAATCACCCAGAAGCATAAGTTTCCAATGCTTCTATTTTAAATTGAAAAATAAAAAAAACAGATATCGATCTCTTTAGCATGCATTAGATGGGGGATATGCCATCTTAGTTGCAAGTAAGAAGTTCTAAAGGGATATGCCCTTTTAAAATGCACATAGGCTATGGACATTATCATCCTCTTCCTGAATATCCTGGCAAGATACTAAATGCATATTTGTTTGTAATGAAATACTTTCACGTACATCTGAATCGTTTGTGATAATTGCTTGCAGATATGAGTTTTTATGTTTTTTTCCCTTTTGAGGATAAATCCGATACACATGCAGATGGAAAATCATTTACCTTCACATTTGCCTGTCAAACTTTTGCTACTGATTGTGACTTCAGGATTTCTTTCCCTTACATATTTGCAAAATGGTTGTACTGATCACACTCTATATCAGTTTTTTTAAACTGGTTGAAAACCAGTGTAAGCAAAATCAGTTCTTGAAGTCATGAATTGGTTCAAAGCCAATTCATAGTGGTTCACAAAATCAAAATCTATTCAAGGAACCCCTAAACAAGTTCGGTTTGATTCTTGTGTAATATATCATTTTGGTTCAATTCAACCAAATTGAATTTCCAGTCCAATTCAGTTTTTCTTGTTGAACTGAACCGTGACCAAGCATAGCCTTGTCATTGTTTCCTTTACATATTGGGTACAAATATTCCTTTACACCTCTTGATATATAATATGACTATTGCATATAATTTTATTTTCTTACTGTTTATTTTATAGTATTTATATATTAAATCATAAAGTAACATCTTTGAATTAATTTTAGATTATAACTATCTCTAATATGAACTATTCATTGACCTGTGTGATAGTTTGATTGAAAGTAAAATTTGTAATTTACTTTATTAATTACCATTGTAATTATTAAACAACAGAAACTCCTCCTTAAACTTCCAAACATACCTTCTTTCACTCACCAGTCACCATTCCAAACTACTTCATTATGAATCACTCCACTTCATCTTCAAAACTCCCAAACATAGCCTAACCTAATAGGAGATAGTGCAATTACCCCATGAAAATATGGGTTGATGGCATCACACAATTCTCAACTGAAGTTTCGGATGTCCAGCTCGAACTTTGTGCCGTTCAAAAAGATCTTGAAGTGCTTCAACAAACTGACTATGTACTTTGGCAACCTAAAATAAAGTAATAGAAGAAAAAAAATTAGTAATGTGGCTCAAATTTGTCATACCTCACGGGCTCCATAGCTTGCAACAGTACAAAGTTTCGATCTAGAAACAGGTTAGCTTCTGTATATTTTGGTGTGTAAAAGGGCTTGATTGCAGAAGTTTATTGCATAGAAGTCAAAACTTTTCACAAAGGAGGTCAAACCAGATTTTTATTATTCCAAAATTTCCTTACTAACCATCTTGGCAACTTATTAACAAGAAATAAACAGAAGAGGGAGAATGAGGTAGAGAAGAAAGAGAAGGCATTTTAACGTAGGAGAGGTTATCAGGTTGGAAGATGGAAGTTACTAGATCCCTGTGGATACTATTTAACAAAAAAAGCTGTATGATAGTATATACCTCTTCAGTTGTTGGTTCTGGATTTTTCTCGAGCTCAATTGGTCTACCCACCACCACATGCATAGGATGTTTAAATGGTATAGGAGATCTAAAGAGAAAGGAGAAAGGACGATCTGTGTTAAAAATAAGCTCCAGAAAACAGAAACTTATGTGCCAAATAGTTTAAGCTTAATATTTGTGCACCAAACAATTGATTACTATCCTCAAATTAATGATTCCATTCCGTACAAAAACCTTCTATATTAAATGAAATTTTCTATAGAAAAAATGTCTTGAGTTACTATTTGCTAAATAAAAGCTCATAGTATAAGGCATGCATAACAATGACCTTCCAAAATATGTAGTAATTCATCTTGTTGTCATAAATATATAAAAAACATTTTGTCTCTAGAGTTGGATTGATATTTCAAAAATAGCTTATTCTATTGTTCCATACTTTCCAATTTAATCCAATGAACAGCCTCAACTTCAAATAAAATAATAGTTAGCCACATGCATCATGGAAAAACCCTTGTCTAGTAAAAACAGGAGTAAAGGAGATCAAAGACATAATGCAAGTTAGCACAGAAAAGAAATACGCACCCGAAATTCCCCAAAAGTATACTGGGGTGAACTTGATAGCCCTCGCAAAATTCAGAATTAACTTCCCACCTGGTTTCCACCACTTATATACATCTGACTATAGCAAGATTTCACCAAAAAGGGGAGTGATAGTTAATTTTAATGAACAGAAAATGAAAAACATAAATTTGCAACATTAACAGATATGGGAAGTGATACTCAGGTGCATTTTCATCTGACAGTTTTGTTTTGTGAAGCTAATATTTGGAGTCAGAAAATGCTGTAAATGAGATCTAGACAAGAAATAATACCTGGCCAAAGCAGAAAACTGGAACCAGGGGTTTCCCCTTCTCCATTGCTACACGAACAAATCCTCTTCTAGCCTTGAGAAAGGCAATCTAAAAAACAAATAATTGTTATTTGTTAATATTGTAAACCTATATGAATATAAATCATATAATGAAAAAACTAAGGTTCACATTGTAACCCATTTTTATCTAAAACACTCTTCTTCCTATTTTTATAAATAGTAGAAACAGGTTAAATGCAACACCAAAACCAAATAGCAAGAAATGAAAAGCATCAAGATATAACCAACAATATATGTAGCTAATGCCATGCTCTTATCCTGAATATAATTTGCAGCTATTTCACATATTTTTTTACTACAGGGACATGGAATTTATTTGGTAACTATAATTATAAGTTGGGTTTGGGTCTCAAAGCATCTGCCAGAATTCAAACAAACAGGACTATGATGGCTACATCAATCTTTAGGTTTGCGTGAGGCATGTGAATCATTTTCAATTTACATTTTTAAACTATAACAACCTGCAAGCAGGTATGAGTTTCCTTCTTCCCTGTACTTGCTGCCACCAATAGCATCTAATAGTCTTATGTATTGTGTCTGATGTCTCCTACCTTAAGCCTCATGTAATTTCTTGTCAGTTATTCCAACCAGTCTTCTCCCTATTCCATTATCTCTCCTTTTTTACCCAACAGCCTAATAACATTGCTGAATGCTGATCAAGTATTCTAACTAGTATTCTGATGTTAGTCATATGCCCAGTTTGGATGCAAAAGAACTTCTAGAACTTCTAGAAAGAAAAAAAAAAGGAGTTCAAATGAATTTAACTTTTCCATAAGTTGAAATTAGTTACTTATGGAGAAGTTAAATGGGAGAGCTTTAAGAGAAGGTGGTTACAAAGACTAATTTTAACTTATGGAGAAGTTAAATTCATTTGACCTCTTTGATTCATTCTATTTTTTCTTTACCTAGAAGTTCTTTTGCAAAAGTGCATCCAAACTGGCCAATAGTATTTCTTTAACTTCAAGTCTAGCCCTTCATAGTTCATACACAACCTATCATTGACCTTTTCGTTTCAACACCCAACGCCAAAACACTCTGCTGTGGAACTTTTAAACTTTCAACCTTTTTGCTTTATATCCAAATTCTATTACTTCTTTGCCATAATCTGAACCGAAGTCATTCTGTTCCCTTTCTACCTCCCCTTCCAGTGGCAGTACCCTCACATTATATACAGCCTATATGAACTCTTTCAAGGAAGTAAGTTTGACCATAGCTTGACCCCACACTGCAACACAGTATGTGATATGAAAGGAGTCAAGTAGATAGAGGAACTATAGAATGAAGAATCTTGCTGCCTATTTCGTTGGCTTATGTTATGCATCCCACAAGTGTATATTAAGAGAAATAGCAAGGGCAGTAGGGGAATAAATAGTTAAATATCCAAGCAAGGAGTGCAATGTGAGTACGGGGAAGAAGAAGGATTTAGGCTGCAACAACTTTCACTACATAGCATGGGGTGTGGGAACTCCACTGGGAAATGATTAGGAGCGAGGATAAAAGGAGGGAAGAATCCTGGAGCAAGGCATTAGGTGAGAATTTAAATTTTTTGGGCAGGGAGGAAGCCAACCCCTCAAAGAGTCTGCAACTATCTTCATTTCTGTTCTTGTTTTCTCCTGCTTTTGAGGGATTCTCTGCTGTAAGGAGTTAATCTCAATTTTTCGTAACAAGATGCAAGTTTCCATCAGCATAGTGAAAGTTTCTTCTCAAAGTTCTTAATCTTATGCAGTATTTGTCTAATAGATAAAGCATGCTTCATTAACATTGTTTCTTTAGTTGGTTCTTTGATGATTATGCATGACCCGCAATTTTATCTACCCTCTTGTATTCTACGTGACCACCAATCGGACACATCTCAAGTATTATTGGCAACTAACAGACTGAAATAATGACTATCAGACATATGCAATTATTTAAACATGCCGCTCACAGGGAAATTGAGCTCGAGTGCATGCATAGTAAGGGAGAATGCTTATACCAAGATATTCCTAGGCATCAATCATAATTTTATATCTAAAGGAAAATCAACATTTTCAGTTATCAATTAAAGAATAAAATATAAAAACATTATGTAAAAGAGAGTTCAAAGCAATGTACCTCAGAACCATGCTCCATCAAAAAAGTTTCTCGCACCCCACCAGGTATTAAGATGCAACTATAGCCTGCATCCAACAAGGAGCTAAAGTTTTTCTTGGTTGCTGGTGTCAGACCCAACCATGTCCATATGTGTCTCAAAAATGGTGTGTAGAATACCTATTTTTCAAATGTAGAGAAAAAAAAATTAAAATTATATCTTTAATAAGCTTCATTAGAAAACAGAGTCTCAGGTAAAACCCTTACTGCACTGCTAGCAAGAACTTTTATTTTTGGAAGAGGCATAAAACCTGTGTTGTCGGCTAGGGCAACAACTCCAATTGGCAAAACAGAATGTGGTTCATAACCAAACACTGCATGAAATTCATACTGTTGTTAATACTGATGAGCTACTAAAATGAAAATACAAATAAAACAGGAATGAACACCATGATTAACCAATGGGATTTTAAAAAGAAAAGATCTACAGTAAATTGTGTTAATTACAGATTAGAGATTCCATATGAAACTTCCAGAAAAATGAGTTGAACCAAAAAACAAGCTTGCTTAAAATTTGTAAACATCTTTCTGGTCTAACTTTGCTCAAGGATAAGCAAGAAATCAATTTCATTAATAAACGAATCTTGGTATACATTTGTCTGGAATAATAATAGTTCAAAATTTCAAAATTTATTTATCATTTTGTTTGGACAGGGTTTTTAGCACTATCATTGCCTATCCACACTTCAAACTAACTTCTTTTAAGTATAATCGCAATTTCTTACATTACTAATATTTCTATTGAAGTCAGATCTTAATGATATTTGAATAGAGTTTAATAACTATACACCTACTATGTAAAACATCAAATCATATATAACAAGAAATCATATTATTATGTGGTAAAATGGTGAAATATGATTAGATGTCTGAATAAGACTTATTTAGGCTGTTAGTGGCAAAATGCTCGTTGGTATAAAAAGCAAATAATAATTATGCACAACCGTCTAGTTGCAAAGAAATTTTTCACTTTTTCTCTCTCTTCAACTTTTTTCTCTGTTCTTGATTTCAATTTTTCTCTTTTTTTCTCACACATTCATGTAATTCATTTTATAGTAAAAACCACAACTCTTTCTATACACATTTAATTGATGGCAGTTGAAGAAATTAAAACTTAAAATAGCTAGTTAGCAATTAAGAATGTCATCAGTGTCACCAAGCACCATTACGGTGCAAGGAGAACAATGATCTCAACTCTCAACCATCGAATATTTAATGTCACACTTTTCCTCCTTCCTAAATCGAAGCTAAAGACCAAACTTACAAAATGAAAAAAAAAATATATTCCTTTTTCTTATAATATAGATATATATATTTTGGTGTGAACCATATGTATACTCCACAAGAGACAATACCACTCATGCTGGGAATATTTACATCTTGATTGGACAGGAATTTTTTCCATCCACAATACTCGAATATGAGATCTTGTTAAGGGAATCGTATATGTTCCACTTGAACCAAAATCATTTTGCTCTAATAATATATATCATCCCATTTCGAGAGGAAACAAGTTATCTTAGAGAGAGGGCAAATAAACACAAGATAGATGCATTTAGGGAAAGAAAATACTCAAAAATCAAAATAGAATGAATAGTTGGGTATAAACCGTAAGCACGATTTGGATTGAAGGCCTTTATATCCTCTACATGAAGTGTGATTGGAAAGTAACTGCAAGCGTGCTTGCATATGTACCTGAAACACACCCAATTAAATTAAATTTTTTATTCAGAGAATCAGAGCAGAAAGGAAAAATACTACTGAAATTGTGCTTTTACAAAAAGAAGAAAGAAAGCGAAAGCGAAAAAGTACCTGGATAATTTTCGACCAAATGAGCTCTTTTCATCCACAGGAATCACCATTAACACAAAAAGCAAACCAAAAACCCTGACATAGAAAGCAAAAGCCATTGAACACCTCACAACCAATGGATACATAGGAAGAAGAAAAAGAGCGAGGAAGAAGAGAAAAACGAACAAGAGTGCTTTAGAGAGAGGAAGGAAGAAGAGGGCGAAGAACATCAACGCCCCGTTGAAATGAATAGCTCCCAGCCATAACGCTAAGGCTAAAATGCTCTTCAAAGCTTGGGATGATGAGTCAGCGAATCCTTCACTTCCCTTGAACACTTTCTCCTCCGGTTCGCCGGAACGCCGCCGGTATTCCTCCGGTTCCGCCGTGATCTTCCCGCGTTCCATGTTTCAATTGCCGAGGGAACGGTGAAGAAGTGATGAAGAAATCGAGGAGGGAGAGTCAAGTATTTAGTAATAAATAAATAAATAAATAAATTCGTCTAGGAGTTTCCAACATGCTTCTACTTCTACTTCTACATGTCATGTCATATGAATGGCTTGATTTGAGAAGAAAAAACAAAAAGAAAGTGGAACACTTAATTGTAATTATGATAAAAATATAAATATAAATAATTTTAGAAAAAATAACGTCATTTAATTATAGATAGATATCCAGAAAGTAAAATATTTTTATTTTATATCATTAAATACATTAAATATTTTATTGTTTGTTTCTATTAATATGACATAATTTTTGTAAAATTAAATTTTAAATCTTTTGACATTAAAAAATTAAATAAAATAACAATAAAAGAGAAGAATTCATGTGGCATGTTAAAAATTAGTCAAGGAATGCTAACTAGACATTTTATCAATACACTTTTTTATTATTAATTGAATTTAAGTGGTTGCTACCAATTAAAGGGTGGATTCCATTAAATAGAAAATGAAATCCACATTATCTAATGAAAACCATATGTTAAAAAAATTATAAAAATGTGTTATTAATTTTTGTAAACTAGAAAATATTAAGAGAAATTATAGAATTCATCAAGTGAAGCAAGATAAAATATTGTATTTAGTAGGTCACAGATTTGAATATCTATTTATTTCTTTGAGATGAAGTAAATATGAATACTCTATAAATGTTGTCTGAATTCATACAAGGTTATTTTATTGTTTTCTTTAAAGAGCTGAGAAATTTTCCATGTCTTCTCTGATTCTCTCTATTGCACTAGATTTTAAAAATTGGTATAGCCACTTCAATTAAACTGGATTCAGAAAATAGAAACCGATTCTTCAGTCATACCAAATTCAACTATTATTTCATTTATTTGAAATTTGGTAGTTAGTAGTTACGCAACCAAACTATGGGAACCAATTATGGGAACCAATTACTATTTGAACGGTTGAACTACTCTTTAAAAAAGAATTTAAAAAGTTCATTATCACAATGCATTATTTAGATCTTAAATATATAGTTTCGGATTGAGGGTGTGGTTTGTCTTCATCTTTGTTAGGGCAATGTTTTTTTCAATAGCACTAACCCTTTCTAACAAAATTCCCTCTATTTTTAAAATCTACACAAAATTCTCACTATTTTATAAATAAATAGATTATAATTATCTTATGTATTAGATTAACAAAAATATCTTTACCAACTATAGTTTTTTCTTATTATGTAATAATCTCTCTATTTTCGTAACTTTACATAAAATTGATCATTATATTATATAAATATATTATAGTTAAATATATATATATAATAAATTTTTTAAATTATTAAATATTGACACGATTTTTTAACTATAAATAACAAAAGTCATAGTGTCATGTTTACAAAATAAATAAATTATTTAAAATTTATCGTAATTAAAATTTAGTGACATAAATTACTTATAAAATGAATCAAATCCTTGACAAAAATGAAATAAAAATAACAACTAAATCTAGTCAAATTTTAGTCAGATAATTTCTGAAATATTAAATTATAATAAAAATAAGTAAATATTTATTTCTTTAATACTTACAAAATAAAAGATTGATATAAAAACAATAAGAGTTTATTTGTATTAATATTTTATAAAATATAATATTTAAAATTAAAAAATGCAAGACAAAATATAAATAAGAGATTCTAACCAAATAAAATTACATATTCTATTCACTTTATAATTTAAAGAGAAGAGATAGGTAAAGCTGGCTTCGCTCAGTAGTCCAGGCATGAGTTACAAAACATCATTTTTCTATTCTTAGTCAAATTGCCAAATATGCTTATTTTGATCGAATGAATCACCAATAAAACAAAAAAAAATGATATAAACAAATTAAAATGCTTGTCAAAGTATGATAAAAAAATAACGACATAAAAATATACACAAAGTCATCGATTTACAATTCAAACGGGTTTTTATAACATCCCAAAATTCAAGAATTTAAAATTATAACACTTATAGTTTATTTAGATGACAATAGTTATCAAAATAAATTTATTATAAATATAATAATGATTATTGATGTAGTAATAATAATATAATAATTAAGAGATAGATCAGATTATTAATATTCTAATCAAATCTGATTGTATTGGATATAATTATTATTACTAACGTAATGATATTAATATATCAAAGCTTGATCCCAATAGGGATTCAAGGTTTCATTAGCCACCATACTGATAAATCTTAGAGGTATAGAAGAGAGGAATACAATGGTTGGAAGCCAATCACAAAGGATTTCAAGGAGACCTATGAAGCCAAAGAAGGAGAACATGAATGGTAGACGTAGGGGGAGCTCATTTTGAAGATGGGACTTGAAACCAAAATTGTTGAGTCTCAAAATATTATTAAATGATTAATAATGTTTAAGTCTCATAACCCTGAGTTTTAATGAATAACAAATTTGGTTAATATTCCTTATGAGAAAGAACAGTTTCCTGCTGAAGGTAGTTTCTGTGTTTTAGAAGATGTCTGATACAACAACCTTCTGATGTGGTGCAACCTACCGAAGTAGAGGAACCTGCTGAGTGATCAAGACCTACTGAAGCTAGAGAACCTTCTGAAGAAGAGAGACGTCATACTGAGACTTGTACTTTTTGGAAAAATCCTTCTATGTTAATTCCCTTTGAAGACTCAAGTCAACTGTAGCATTTCTCAATTGCTTGTGCTTCCTATCCTTCTGGAAAGTCAGAACATTTTCTTTTTGGCATATTTCAAATTTCTTGTCACCAAAAAAATGTCTGCTGTGAAATACACTGTGCCCAGAAAAAGTAGAGTCTGTGCTGCTGCCACCTACTACACGTTGCACCTGCTACTGCAAGCTACCAAGGCTATGTGTCACAACGGTAAGAGAGCTCTCTCAATGGGATTTAGAGAAGTCTACTGGTCTCTTTTCTCTTCTCCTATTTATATGAAGTCCCATGCAGAAAAGAAAAACAGAATGAACGAACTTGCTGAAACGCTGCTAAAAAATTCTCTTTTATTCAAACTTTCATTTGTTTCATTTGTACGACAATTTCTTATCCCGAGTCTTACTTAGTTACTTGTACATCTTACCCAGTTTAGGCTTTGAACTTGTATAGTTTAAAAGCTTAAGCATTTTCTTTCTATACACTGTTTGTGGTTGAGCCTAAAGAGGCTTGGTGTTTAAACAATACTTGGGTTTGAGCCTGGAGAGGCTTGTCTGTAAAATAATACTTGGGTTTTAGCCTGAAGAGGTTGTGGATAAAAGAATACTTGTAACTGTGTTCAGTTAGTGGAAAATCCTTTGCTGGTTTGGCTTTAGGACTAGACATAGCTCACGGTAGATATGAGTGAACCATGATAAATTCTTGGCTAAGTCTTCTCTACCCTTATCTCATTACTTTTGCTATTTGAGCTAACAGGATGGTTTTAAATAATCTGTTTTATAAGTTTGAACTTTAAAGTAATCTTAAATGCTTTATAAAACAAGTTTATAACACTATCTTTTAGACCTGCTGAAGCACTTCAGTAAGTCCCTGAAAAGTCCAGTTTCAACAACTTGCTCACAACTTTTGTTAATCACTTTGCTTGCGAAAAGGTTTTCACAAAATCTGTTTGAAATTATAAAACACTATCCAACCCATTTCTAGTGTTTCCTGTGGTTTCTACAAAAACTAGGATTGATGTTCGTCTCTTCCTCGACACTCTACCCGAAGAGACTACCCGTTGACAATAGAAATAGAAATCCCACTAAAAAGAAAATCTTCTTTGGGTGTATGATTACTTAATGTACTATTAATTTTAATAATTTATGTCACATGTATGTTTAATCTTGATTGAATATGTCAAGTATGTATGTGTATTGGTGTCCATAGTCATACTCGTTGTGTTATGTTGAATATTGCATTGGGCATACATTTAAAGGAAGGAAGATAGCATGCACCATTGAGCATCATGAATACATGCATCATAAAAAAATATATGTCTATGATACCAACATGTAAAATAAAGATTTATGCTTTGACCTACATGTGATAAGAAAGAATTAACCTTTGCCTTGTCTACGGCTTACAGACAAATATGGAAATTAAGCTTTAACTTGTATATTTCCTACGGGCGAATATGGAAATCAAGTTTTTGGCTTACATATGACCTACAGGAAAGTATAGAAAATGATTAATTAAGACAGTACATGCCTAGAACCATTAAACAAACAAGGTCTTGGGGAGAGCGGCCCCAATACGTGTGACTTGCAAGGGGGGCATCCCTTGCTCAGCGATGAGCTCTAGCCGACCTATATGAATAAGTGAAAAGACTCATTAAAATTATAACAGAAATCTGGTTATTATCATAGTATGAAAACAAGTACGATTTATGTGTGTGTTCATGAAAAATGTTTATTTTATGTTAAGGGAGTGTTTTCCATAACTTTTAACTAAGTTATGGATGAATATGTCGTAGTTCAAGTTATTTTTATATGATAATTGTCACTAAATTTTACTTACGTCGTATTTTATTTAGGATTTGTCGGTATATCCGGCTTGGTAGAAGAAGACCTATAGGTTTACCTTGTGAATCTAATGGTAAGAAGATACAAGTTAGTCTTGCTAGGTCATGTCTTTCAATTTTTTATGTATTTAATTGTATTAATGAAAGTATAGTTTGGGTTTCAAATTTAATTTATATAAAATATTTTCTTTAAGAGTTCGAGAATTTTATTTTATTTAATTTTAATATTTATTTTCACCAATCTTAAATGTATTCAAAGTTTACAAATAAGATTTTTATTCATATGATTTTATTTTAATTAAGGATTATTTTAAATATGAGATTTTTCATAAATATTCATTAGTATTATTTTATAAAAATAAGGACGTTACAGTTTTCACCCTTAGTTTTGAATGAAAAAGAGAAGGGGTTCGTAATTTAAAAAATTCAATTAGAAAAGGAAATCTTGGATTTAAAAAAAAAAATTGACAAACAATAAAAAAGCATCTAAAGGAATATTTCTAATAGAGTTTGGTTAATTAAGGTTTTGTGTAGGTTTTCTAAAATAAAGGGGATTTTGTGTTGGAAGTATAAATTAGAGGGGAGATTGGAGTAATTTACTATTTTTTCTAATTGGCCTTGCACTTTGGATTTCTTTCGGCCTATTTTTGTGTTTATCTAGTTTAGTATGTTCTCTAGTTTATTTTTCTTTCAGTTGTAAAGAGCTTTTATTTGGGTTGAAGTACCTATTGTACTCTCCGTTATTCAATTCATTTTGCTTTTAGAAAAATTTTAAATATATAACCAAAACTCAATATATTTACAATTCTGTTTAGAATAATGTTGCACCGTGAAAAATAAATTATTTTGTTATAAAAAAAATTAGAGTTAGGAGATAATATCCCAATTTAAGACAAAAAAAAAGTTTGGATTCAGAAAACACTAGGCATGACAACCAAACTCGAACCCCCGCGTACCGACTCGCCCGGCCCGATTTTAACGCGGAAAACCCGCTTTGACCGAGTTTAAGTAAAACCCGACCTTGCCCCCGCCTTTAATGGGATGAGAGCGGGTTTGGGAGTGCAAAAACTCGCCCAACCCCCAAACTCGAACCCACCCCGATATATAATTAAATATATTTAATTAAATAATTTTAATTATATTAATAGTTAAATAATAAAGACAAACTTATATATTTTTCTTAAAATATAATATATTTCTTACGTTTTTTTATTTTTTAAAATTATTAATGCTTATATTTACATATTATTTTAATAAGAATATATATATTAAATATGAGAAATGCTAACGAGTGCCCTAATGACACTTTTTAAGAACCAAAAGTAGAAAACTTTTATTGGAGTGTGTGATATTTAATGTCATAGATGTAATTAATAATATAATTTCCAATAAAAACCTTATCTTTATGGATCCTTAACTAGTGTCCTTAGGGCATTCGTTGGTAGGAACCATTATATGACCTAATTATAAACATGTATTTAATTTAAAAAATAAAGAAATAAAAAGAAAAATCGAGGAGGTGAAATCCTTTCCCAATGGGTTCCCCAAACCAGACAAGGACTCGCAGAAATAGAGTTGGATTTCATAATTTTGTGAAGTCTATAAATCAGTTTAAGTATTTACAACATGATTATAAGACTTAACATCCGTTAGTTTTAATGATTAACAAATAAGATTATATAAAGAACAAATAAGATTATATAAAGAACAAATTAGATTATATAAACAGGTTCTACTGAGAAAGGTATTTGTTTGTTAATTATGTTTCAGGATGAAATACTCTTTAGAAGAAGAAGAAGATTTTGTGAACAGAATCAGAATCAGAAGATCAGAATAAGAAGAACAAGAGTGCAGAATCTGAAGAAGAATAATCCTTAACAGAGTTGAAGCAACTGAAGAAAAGAAGTGAAGACTTGAAGACTGTCTGAAGAAGTGAAGACCTGAAGACTATCTGAAGAATTGAAGACCTGAAGACTATCTGAAGAATTGAAGACTTGAAGACTATCTGAAGAATTGAAGATTAGAAGACTGCCTGAAGAAGTGAAGACTTGAAGACTATCTGAAGAATTGAAGATTAGAAGACTATCTGAAGAATTGAAGACTAAGAAAACTATCTGAAGAATTGAAGACTTAGAAGACTATCTGAAGAACTGAAGGCAGAAGATATATGAAGAAGTACAGATTCAAATATACACCTGTCTGAAGAACAACAATGAAGTGGAGAAATGAATACAAGATGAAGCGGACTGAAGTATTGAAGCTGTCTGAAGTACGCAACATGTCTGAAGTACGTAACATGTCTGAAGCAAAAGAAGCTGTCTGAAGCAACGAAGCTGTCTGAAAGACTTGAGCTCTCTGAAGTGATCAACCTGTCTTAAGTGTTAAAGCTGTCTGAAGAGCCAAGCCCGTCTGAAGACTCGAACCCGTCTGAAGACTGGAACCCGTCTGAAGTTTGGAAGTCGTCTGAAGCTTTAGTAATGACGTGGCATCTTTACTGAAACCTTACGAGAAGACTTTTCTGAGTCTCTGCTGCTCGTACGTTTTGGAACACATTTGTGGCAACAAACACAGAGGTCTTTCCTGGTGCATTTAAAGTTCATACACCACTGAGGAAATCTCTGCAACGCAGCATTCGCAGCAACAACGGTGGCAGCTTTACTGCAGCACCAACGTTGTACTATGTCAGAACTTTCAAGAAGCGTGTCTCACAACGGAGTAAAAGAAGACTATTTGCTATCTCTAAACGATAGTATTTCAACGAGATATTTCTTCATTTGTGCAATCTGGAACAGAGCAGAAGAAAAGCTCAGGAGACTAAGCAAAAGCAACAAGGAAGATGTTTGAATAAAATATATTCAATTCAACATCTTTATCTAAATCTCAAAAGAGGAATCTGCAAACAACGACTATTGGTCAAGACATCTCATTCAAAGAAGTAATGGTGTCAGGAGCAAATGAAAAAGAAGTATATGAAGAATAAGCAAAAAGGCAAATTCAACGGATACCTACTCATATACACTCCCAAGAAAATCAGAGGAAATCTGAAGAAAACAGATAAAGGCAGATGCAAGCAGATGCAAGATAATGCAAGCTGAAGCAAGCAGATGCAAGCTGGATAAAAACAGATGCAAGAAAGCAAAAAGAATTCAAGAGAGAGAATACACATAATCATCACATCTCTCAAAATAGATCTCATCAACAGAAGTGTCAGAATGGGAGTATTCTGAACACTCAATATGCTTAAGGAGAAGCAACCGTTTGAGAAGCTATTACACAACGGCTATATGAGCCACATCATCAAAAGCTCAACGGTATTATGAATTATCTTCAACGGCTATACTCAAGCAGAACATATAAATAGCCTTAAGAAAGAAGTTGAAGTTGTTGTTGTGGTGTACAACCAAGATGTTGGCATGCTGAGCATATTAACCATGTTGCCGACCTGCAGCTGCTGTTGCAACCAAGTTGGTCAGAATGATCAACCAAGTTGGATCAATCGGGATTGTTTTTCAAGAAGGTTCTTGAAATGAATCAGGATGAAAATTATTAACTAGGCTGAGTGTCTTACAGTTAACAAGAGTTGACTCGAGCTTAAATACATCATGAAAATGTCAACAACGATTGATCAGAGAGTGAATTCTCAATCGGGCTACTGATCAGCTGGTCAGTTAGTTAGATTGTACAGTTGGTCTGTTGATCAAGTGAGTTGGTTGTCAGGAAGGCAATCATGCTGTACAAATGACTATCAAACTGGGTACGGTTTGAAGCTTTGAAGATACCTTGGTATTCCAATGATACGGGTGAGAATGTAGCCCATGGAAACCAATGGTTGGAGAATAAGGCTGGAGCTTAATTTCATATCTTAGTTAGCCTACTCTCAGAGGATGTATTCCTCATAGAAAAGACAGGGATTGTACTTAATTCAAACATTTGTATCACTGTCTATCCTTGTATTTAGTTTGTAATGACTGTGGTGGTTTCAGATAGTGGAAAAGACAGTGGTGGTTTGCCTCTGGGACTGGATGTAGCCCACGGGGTTGTGGGTGAACCAGGATAAATTCTGTGTCTAAGTTTTCCTTCTCTTGATCTCTTTTATTTACAGTTTTATATTTACTATGGGGATTGAAAAGTACTTTTCATAACAAGCTTAACTCAAGGATTTCAATAAAACAAGTTTTCATACAAACATAACATTAAAATGTCTCTAGTGTAGGTTGAAGTATTATAGAAGAATATATTCAGAGGGATGTCTGAAATATCTGTCTGAAGTGAGCCCAACAGGAACTCAGTTCAGACACATGATACAGATGGTCTCTGATCATCTAAAGTATTTCAGAAACAGTTCTGGAGGTACTCTTAGTAATATTCTTCAGAAGACACTAAGAGAAGTTTGTTTAAAATCAAAACAATCTTAAGTGTAAGAGAAAGTTTTTAATCTAAATCTTTCATATATTCCGCATGTATTTAAAATAACTCTGATCTTAAGA
Organism: Sesbania bispinosa; assembly: GCA_026901365.1. Lineage (NCBI taxonomy): Eukaryota > Viridiplantae > Streptophyta > Magnoliopsida > Fabales > Fabaceae > Sesbania > Sesbania bispinosa. The sequence continues at coordinate 629,246 of QLOH01000513.1, read as the reverse complement.
TTGTTTTGCACAATGATCACTTAACGTGATTGATTTAAAATAAAGAATTCCAAGATTGTCTTAAAATGTCTAAAACACTATTCAACCCCCCTTCTAGTATTGCTTGTGGTTCTAACAATTGGTATCAGAGCTCACCTTCGGGTTGAGCATCTAACAAATGCAGAAGGAGTAGATCCTCAGAAGATGGAAATCTCACCAGGCTGAAGCAACTCTGAAGAATGATAATGAGAATAGGAAAATCATTTTCCAACAACTCATTATTCATAAGGATAAGGCGCAACTGGAAAAGGAAAATAAATCTATCTCTAGATCACAAATGGGTAACACCTTTCCTATCTATATTTAAGTTTTAATTTTAAATATAGTTATTAATCTGTTGCATGATTTGTTTTATTGAAATTATGTAAATATATGTTTGCATGCTATACTTGTTTCATGAATGTATGTTCTAAATTGTGTTAAAATAAATCACTGCATGCTATGTGTTTTACTATGTTTACTGTGTGAAATTTATGATTCATTTTATGTATGCTTTATTTATTTAAATATATGTGTTGAAGAGTCACACATGCTTAGTAAAGTAATAATTGTGTTTTTAAATAAATGAAGAGTCGTGTGTGTTAGTCATAACTGTTTTTGAAAATGTGAAACGGCACAAAGTGAATCATTGAATCATTAACTCATTTCTCTCAATTGACACGGTGCACATCTCTCCATAACTGCTTAGTGGATGAAACTGCTCCTTTCATGAAATGAAGCGATGCTTGATTGCCTATTTAAAGGATTGGAAGATCATCAGAAGAACCTCACAGTTCATTTCCTTCCAATTCATCTTAATCTATCTCAATGGCATCAAGATCAGCAATCTCATGTGCTCAAAGTCTACGCAAGTATGATGAAAGAATTATTCCCACAAGGGGAGTAAATTTAAGCGACTTTGACAAAGAAGGACTAAAAATCTCTGAGTATTTCAAGGATGCTGGCTGGATTTCCTATCTTGAAGAGGCATCGTTCCCCTGGCATGAGCAGAGTGTTCTAGATTTCTGGAACAACTCAGAAGTGTTTCTTGAAGAGACAAGTGGTATAAACACTTCAGTAATGGGAATGCCTATCAGAGTGGACTTCAAGGTTCTGAAGGAAATCATTGGGGTTGAAGCAACCGGAATACAATTTTCTTCTGATTGGGAAATCAATGATAAAAAGGAAGAGATGCATGATCAAATTTTATTTGGTCGCAGAATTTCTCAAACCCCAATATGTTCACAACTACTGGAAATTCCCAAAATTCTGCTGACAATCATTAATTGTTGTATTCTACCCAAGAGGAAGGATACAATCATCATCTCTGATATGGAAAGATTTGTGCTGATACATCTCCTTCAAAGGAAAAGATTAAATCTTCCCAGAATCATCCTCTATCATGTGATGAGAAGAAAATTAGAAGAAGTCAAAGTCTTTCCCCATACTACACTGATTATGAAAATCCTTCAATATAAAGGATTTCCTATTGAAAGATTCCTTGACCAGGAGCCATCACCCTTGTTCACTATAAAGGAATATGAACATTCTAAGGGGACATCAGCAGAGGAAAATGAAGCCCAAAGCCTTTCGTCGTCAACCCAAAGCGAAATAGAATCTTCTGACTATCTAAGTGTTCATGGAAATTTAAGAGAAATATTCAGAAGAAGTAAGATAAAAAGGTTGGACGAACATATTGAACATCTGGAAGAAACACTCAGATTCTATCAAAGTGAACTACGATTGCTGAAGAGAAATACTGATGAGAACTAATCTAATGATCAATGATATACGTGTGTCCTGTTTCGGAGTCTTTGTTTCTATGTCTTTGTGTTTATATTTTTAATGATATTGAAATTCTATTTTTGTTTGAAGTCTCTCTGTTTTTGATTCCTTTGTGTTAATATCTGTGCATAATTAAGAACATAATTCTTTCTTAACCGATTAACAAATTGTATTTCTAAAAAGATGAATTTAATTAACTTAATAAGATAATTTCTAAATTTGATAAAATGTTATCTGTAATTTTAAAATACTTAATTTAATAATTAACAAATTACAACCAGGTGCTACTGAAAGGTACTTCTAGTTTATGCATGTTTCAGAAAACAGGTTTTTGAAGATAATCTCAAGAAGACCATCAGAAGGAAATACCGTGTGAAAAGATAAAGCAACATAATCTAAAAGGATGGCTAGTGTGATAACATCTTCATTGTCTGAACCTGTTCAGAAAGTTCAAAATGAACTCACTGAAATTGTGGGTCAACAATGTTTAGATGATTAACACTCTATACATCTAGCCTAACTCAATCCGTGAGGATAGGTTAAGATGATTGTTCAAAGATTCTCTGGGAGCACAAAAGACAAAAGCATACTGGAACGTGCAGACATCAAGCAACCTCAGATGAAGAAAAAGTTGTCAAGGCAAGAAGCAATATCAGATAACACCGTTTCATCCAGATAACAATAACCGGATTATGTGGTAACATCTCTCCATTACCTAATCTAAACTTTCATGATCTTATATTCAATGCATTGTCTTCTGAAAAGACATGTTGTTTTAATAAGGGGGTCTCTTGGAACTATAACGTCTAAAATCTTTAAAAATCGCGGCGCTTCATCTGCTTCTCACTCCTTCCAAGGAGGCGCTGTCAGTATCATCATTAACTACTCTTGTGTGTATATTAATACCACATCCTTTCTTGTCTTCTCCATCTCTCGCTTCAGATTTCTCTGAAACGCTTCCAAGACCTTTCTCTTTCTCATCCTTTTCTCAAATATGTCTTCCTCTATCCCTATCTTTCAAACTCTGACCGTAGATTTTCAAAAACTCTCTAAGGATTGCCTCAATGTAACCTCCCACTTCGAAGCTTCTGGATGGCTACCCTTCTTTGAAGCCATTGATTGTAAATGGCATGAAGAAAGTGTGTACCAATTCTGGAACATGCTATGTCTGGAAAACTCAGAAGAAGAGACCTGCCTCAAAGCCCAAGTAATGAATCAAAAGGTGGTTGTAACTACCAATATCCTTGAGAAAGCTCTAGGAGTAAAAGCTGAAGGAGAATTGTTCTCAACAGCTTAGAAAGATCTGTTTGAGGAACAATTTAACCATCTAATCTTCAATAAGCGAGGAATGAAAGTCATTCCCAAAGTTCTCTTCAATATTCTGAAATATTGTGTGATCCCACGTATTAAGGATAACCATAACCTTGAGATGGAGAGGTTCTGTGTTATCAATCTTTTGCAAAAGAAGAAGATCAATCTTCCGTGGATCATTCTTTTCGATATGGCAAGAAGAAAGCTGGGCGATTCTACTATCCTACCTCACAATACTGTGATCATGAAGATTCTTATGGTAAACAATGTGTTCATTAGCCACCTGTACGATCATAGACATCCTGGTCTTCTTAAGGTAAATCATCGGAACACAGAGGAAACCGATGACATTCCTGAGATTCAAAGACTAAGGATGGAGAATGCTCAACTGCGTCGCAAGATAAAGAAGATAAGGAAGAATGTGCTCAAGATCTCTAATAATATCTAGTGTCTAATGAGCAATCTTATGGAAATTAGTTCCTTCTATCGTCTTTAAAACTTATCTGATGTCAGCTTAAGTGTCTCTGTTCTTCTGTCTCCATTATCTAATGTGTTTTCTTCTGTGAATTTAGTTGTTCTCTTTCAATCTCAAAATCTTCTTTGTTTAGTTTCTTTTATGCTTCATAACCTCTTGATAATTGCTTAACAAAATTTTAACTGTAACAAGAAATTCTTAAAAGATTGTAGAAAACTAATCAACTTAGGGGGAGAAACCTCAGTATTAAGAAGTAGATCTTTAAGTGTAACAAACTTAGGGGGAGAAATATATCTGTCAAAATGATACATCATTTTAACATTTGGTATAGGGTTACATTAACTTATAATATAAACCTTTTTAATTAATGACAAAAGGGGGAGAAATATAAACTAACAAAATACTAAAAAGAATGTAACAAAAAGGGAAATATATAGGGAGATTATAGGAAGAAGAAATAAATAGCAAAGAAATATAAAATACAGTAAGGAAGAAGATAACAAACTAAGAGTTCTAATAATAAGTAAGAATAACAATAAGTCATAACAATAGGTATCTGAAGGGTTCTAATAACAATAGGTATCTGAAATCTTAACAAGAAAAATTTTAACAATCGTTTATCTAAAATTTCTGAAATATTAACAATAAACTTGTAACAGTTGGTTAATAAAAGATTTAACAATTGGAATTGATTAATTAAAGACTTAATTGTTTCAGAAGATATCTAAAAGAATCAATGCCTGTCTCAGGGGGAGTAATATAGATAGGGGGAGTAATAAAATTAATTATCTTATTTTATTATCTCTCATTTCTTTTTATACCCATTTTGTCAGTAATATATAATTTATTTGTCATCATTAAAAAGGGGGAGATTGTGAAGTCTATAAATCAGTTTAAGTATTTACAACATGATTATAAGACTTAACATCCGTTAGTTTTAATGATTAACAAATAAGATTATATAAAGAACAAATTAGATTATATAAACAGGTTCTACTGAGAAAGGTATTTGTTTGTTAATTATGTTTCAGGATGAAATACTCTTTAGAAGAAGAAGAAGATTTTGTGAACAGAATCAGAATCAGAAGATCAGAATAAGAAGAACAAGAGTGCAGAATCTGAAGAAGAATAATCCTTAACAGAGTTGAAGCAACTGAAGAAAAGAAGTGAAGACTTGAAGACTGTCTGAAGAAGTGAAGACCTGAAGACTATCTGAAGAATTGAAGACCTGAAGACTATCTAAAGAATTGAAGACTTGAAGACTATCTGAAGAATTGAAGATTAGAAGACTGCCTGAAGAAGTGAAGACTTGAAGACTGTCTGAAGAATTGAAGATTAGAAGACTATCTGAAGAATTGAAGACTAAGAAAACTATCTGAAGAATTGAAGACTTAGAAGACTATCTGAAGAACTGAAGGCAGAAGATATATGAAGAAGTACAGATTCAAATATACACCTGTCTGAAGAACAACAATGAAGTGGAGAAATGAATACAAGATGAAGCGGACTGAAGTATTGAAGTTGTCTGAAGTACGCAACATGTCTGAAGTACGTAACATGTCTGAAGCAAAAGAAGCTGTCTGAAGCAACGAAACTGTCTGAAAGACTTGAGCTGTCTAAAGTGATCAACCTGTCTTAAGTGTTGAAGCTGTCTGAAGAGCCAAGCCCGTCTGAAGACTCGAACCCGTCTGAAGACTGGAACCCGTCTGAAGTTTGGAAGTCGTCTGAAGCTTTAGTAATGACGTGGCATCTTTACTGAAACCTTGCGAGAAGACTTTTCTGAGTCTCTGCTGCTCGTACGTTTTGGAACACATTTGTGGCAACAAACACAGAGGTCTTTCCTGGTGCATTTAAAGTTCATACACCACTGAGGAAATCTCTGCAACGCAGCATTCGCAGCAACAACGGTGGCAGCTTTACTGCAGCACCAACGTTGTACTATGTCAGAACTTTCAAGAAGCGTGTCTCACAATGGATTAAAAGAAGACTATTTGCTATCTCTAAACGATAGTATTTCAACGAGACATTTCTTCATTTGTGCAATCTGGAACAGAGCAGAAGAAAAGCTCAGGAGACTAAGCAAAAGCAACAAGGAAGATGTTTGAATAAAATATATTCAATTCAACATCTTTATCTAAATCTCAAAAGAGGAATCTGCAAACAACGACAATTGGTCAAGACATCTCATTCAAAGAAGTAATGGTGTCAGGAGCAAATGAAAAAGAAGTATATGAAGAATAAGCAAAAAGGCAAATTCAACGGATACCTACTCATATACACTCCCAAGAAAATCAGAGGAAATCTGAAGAAAACAGATAAAGGCAGATGCAAGCAGATGCAAGATAATGCAAGCTGAAGCAAGCAGATGCAAGCTGGATAAAAACAGATGCAAGAAAGCAAAAAGAATTCAAGAGAGAGAATACACATAATCATCACATCTCTCAAAACAGAGCTCATCAACAGAAGTGTCAGAACGGGAGTATTCTGAACACTCAATATGCTTAAGGAGAAGCAACCGTTTGAGAAGCTATTACACAACGGCTATATGAGCCACATCATCAAAAGCTCAACGGTATTATGAATTATCTTCAACGGCTATACTCAAGCAGAACATATAAATAGCCTCAAGAAAGAAGTTGAAGTTGTTTTTGTGGTGTACAACCAAGATGTTGGCATGCTGAGCATATTAACCATGCTGCCGACCTACAGCTGCTGTTGCAACCAAGTTGGTCAAAATGATCAACCAAGTTGGATCAATCGGGAATTTTTTTCAAGAAGGTTCTTGAAATCAATCAGGATGAAAATTGTTAACTAGGCTGAGTGTCTTACAGTTAACAAGAGTTGACTCGAGCTTAAATACATCATGAAAATGTCAACAACGATTGATCAGAGAGTGAATTCTCAATCGGGCTACTGATCAGCTGGTCAGTTAGTTAGATTGTACAGTTGGTCTGTTGATCAAGTGAGTTGGTTGTCAGGAAGGCAATCATGTTGTACAAATGACTATCAAACTGGGTACGGTTTGAAGCTTTGAAGATACCTTGGTATTCCAATGATACGGGTGAGAATGTAGCCCATGGAAACCAATGGTTGGAGAATAAGGCTGGAGCTTAATTTCATATCTTAGTTAGCCTACTCTCAGAGGATGTATTCCTCATAGAAAAGACAGGGATTGTACTTAATTCAAACATTTGTATCACTGTTTATCCTTGTATTTAGTTTGTAATGACTGTATCCTGAGTATGTACTCAGTAATCTCTATGTACAAGAAGAATCTGAGTTGAGAGGTTCTAGCGAACATCTAGCTTAGATTGAGTAGTAATACTCAACACTTAGTTAAGTGTCCGAGAGCCTGGAGAGGCTTGGTGGAAGAAAGAATACTCGTGGTAGAGCCTGGAGAGGCTTGATAGAAAAGAATACTTGTTGTATTGGCCTGGAGAGGTTAATATGTGTATCTGTGGTTTCAGATAGTGGAAAAGGCAGTGGTGGTTTGCCTCTGGGACTGGATGTAGCCCATGGGGTTGTGGGTGAACCAGGATAAATTCTGTGTCTAAGTTTTCCTTCTCTTGATCTCTTTTATTTACAGTTTTATATTTACTATGGGGATTGAAAAGTACTTTTCATAACAAGCTTAACTCAAGGATTTCAATAAAATAAGTTTTCATACAAACATAACATTAAAACGTCTCTAGTGTAGGTTGAAGTATTATAGAAGAATATATTCAGAGGGATGTCTGAAATATCTGTCTGAAGTGAGCCCAACAGGAACTCAGTTCAGACACATGATATAGATGGTCTCTGATCATCTAAAGTATTTCAGAAACAGTTCTGGAGGTACTCTTAGTAATATTCTTCAGAAGACACTAAGAGAAGTTTGTTTAAAATCAAAACAATCTTAAGTGTAAGAGAAAGTTTTTAATCTAAATCTTTCATATATTCCGCATGTATTTAAAATAACTCTGATCTTAAGATTGGTTTGCACAATGATCACTTAACGTGATTGATTTAAAATAAAGAATTCCAAGATTGTCTTAAAATGTCTAAAACACTATTCAACCCCCCCTTCTAGTGTTGCCTGTGGTTCTAACAAATTTCATACACGCTCTCGTTAAACCTAAATCCAAACCCACCTCAATTTTTACGGGACGGAGATGGGGAGAACAAAACTCGTCGCATTGCTATGCCTTGAAAACACTTATAAAGAATTTCTATTTATCTCATTTCAAAAAGAGTAAACCCTCACATTAGTCCCTGACTTTTTTCTGATCGTTCAGTTTAGTCCCTGACTTATTTTAATTAACACGTTAGTCCCTGACTTTTATCACCGTCAGTCAGTTTAGTCCTCAACCCCAAACACAATTAACAGACAGGTGACGTGTCACGTTAAGTGACAAGTAGGATGTCAGGTGAGCTCAAAACGGTGTCGTTTTAGGGTGAGTAAACCCTCACTTTAGTTCCTGACTTTTTCCTGATCGTTCAGTTTAATCCCTGAAACGACACCGTTTTGAGCTCACCTGGCATCCTACTTGTCACTTAACGTGACACGTCACCTGTCTGTTAACGGTGTTTGGGGTTGAGGACTAAACTGACCGACGGTGATAAAAGTCAGGGACTAACGTGTTAATTAAAATAAGTCAGGGACTAAACTGAACGATCAGAAAAAAGTCAGGGACTAATGTGAGGGTTTACTCTTTCAAAAAATAAATTGAAACATTATTCTTTTTTAAATTAAAATTTAATCACTTTTCACTCAACATGTATCCTACTTAAGATATAATTCATTTTTATTCATAAAGTTTTAAAATTAATTTTAATTATAAACCAAATATGTACTTAGATTCTAAAATATTTCTTATAACTGAAATATATATATATATATATATGAAAATTGAAATAATCACAATTTTAGTTACACGTGTTAATTATAATATATTTTTTTTATGGCTCGTGTTATAATTATAATATTGTATCGTGCTTAACGTTATTATTTAATAATATATGCATATTATAAATTATATATGTGAGCGGTGGGTAGCACATTTTCTATTATTATTATTATTATTATTATTATTATTATTATTATTAATAATAATAATAATAATAATAATAATAATAATAATAATAATAATAATAATAATAATAATAAAAGAGTCAAAGATGACGACTGTGATTGATGGAGACCTTGCGGAGACGTGCAAGATGTACATGAGCCCATATTCGTCAGTTTCTTATGTATTTTGTCCCTTTGCTGGTTTAGTTGCGTAATAATTCATGTATATCCAAATCTGTCACCAATATTCTTATTGAAAGAAGAAAATGTGAAGATCCATTTAACATTTTTAGGGGTTATTTCTCTTGATTTAAATGACATGTAAAAATTGTTTAAACAAATTGACATATAAAAATTATTTATTTTTTCATTTTTTTCTATTTATCTTTTTCTTTCATTTGCAGTCGTAAACTACTACTTTTTGCATAATTCATATGATCATATGGATTTGTATTTCATATGCACTGCGCGAAGAACTTTTTTTTCTTTTGTACATGTTCAAATTTAAATTTTGTGTTGTTAGTGTTACTACAAAATTTTATGAACTATAAATTGTTAAAAGAATATTATCTTATTTGTTGATATATATACCCACATGATAGAACCTATTACAAATACTAGTCTCACATGTTACTCATTTTTTCAAGCAATTGGAGATTGATTATGTCCTATTCAATGACCATCTCGCAATCATATATCATATCATATATCATATATACCTATATAAAATCCTTCCGCTTCTATTACACGTGTCAGCCTATGACACACTTTCTTTCCCTCTCAAATTCATCTCTCTCCTCTTTTCATTTCTTTTCTATTTTTTTTTTTTTACATTACACATAGTTTTACCTTTCTTTTTTACTTAATTTTCTATTCTTTTATATATCACAGTTTTACTTTTTTTATTATTATTATTTAAAAATACTTTCTTACATTGTCACTTTTTATCTACTCTATTTATATATTTATTTTCTATCTTAAAATTGTTCCCGCAATATCATTTATCTCTATATTTTTATTCATTGATGTTTTCACTTATTACCTCTCTTACTTATTTTATTTATCATTTTACTCTATATCTTAAATTGTTTCCACAATACACACGTTATCTTTTTTAACATTTTTTCTCTTATTTTTTTCAATTTAATCTATTATTATCTCTAAATCTACTTATCTGTCTTATTACGTGAAAATATTGATTAAAAAAATACGATTAATGAGTTAATTTCCATTAAATTTTTGGTGTTTTTTTTAATATACCATGAATCTCATTTTTTTTAATATCCTCCATAGGAGGCAGTACTGTTCGTACCATTTTCTTTTATCCGTTTTCTCACCTGGGTTTTATTTTTAGTTTCTTTATTACCACTTTAGTAAAGTGATTTTTTTATAAACCACAAATATCCTCCACGGGAGGTAGTCTTCCTCCTGCCGTTTGCGTTTTTCTTTTTCTTTTATTTTTTATCACATGTTCATTTTCTTTTTTTTATTATTATATTAAAACATTTTCTCTCATAATGAGTTTCTATAAATCTTTTATCTATTTCATTATAAAAGTAATTTTTATGAATCTCGAGTATCTTCCAAGGGGAACAGTCCTGCTTCTACAGTTTTCTTTTATCCGTTTTCTCACTTGGGTTTTATTTTTTTAGTTTCTTTATTATCACTTTAGTAAAATGATTTTTTTATAAAACACAAAAATCCTTCCGCTTCTATTACACGTGTCAGCCTATGACACACTTTCTTTCCCTCTCAAATTCATTATCACTTTAGTAAAATGATTTTTTTATAAAACACAAATATCCTCCACGGGAGGTACTCTTGCTCCTACCGTTTGCTTTTTTCTTTTATTTTTTATCACACATTTATTTTTTTATTATCATATTAAAATATTTTCTCATTATTTGTTTCTATTATTCTTTAATCTGTTTCATTATAAAAGTAATTTGTTTATAACCTCGGGCATTCTCCACGGGCGACAGTCCTGCTTCTACCGTTTTCTTTTATCTTTTTTCTCACTTGGTTTTTATTCATTAACATTTTCATTTATTATCTCTCTTATTTATTTTATTTATCAATTTACCCTATATCTTAAAATTGTTTCCACAATACACGTGTTATTTTTTTCAATATTTTTTCTCTTTTATTTTTTTCAGTTTGATCTATTATCATCTCTAATTTTATTTATCCGTTTTATTACGTGAAAATATTGATTAAAAAAATACATTTAATGAGTGAATTTATATTAAATTTTTGGTTTTTTTAATATACTATTTATCTCTCTATTTTATTCAAACATAGATCTGGGTATTCTCCATGGGAGTCATGTTCCTACCATTTTCTTTTATCTGTTTTCTCACTTGGGTTTTATTTTTTTAGTTTCTTTATCACCACTTTAGTAAAGTGATTTTTTATAAACCACAAATATCCTCCACGGGAGGTAGTATTGCTTCTGCCGTTTGCGTTTTTCTTTTTCTTTTATTTTTTATCACACGTTCATTTTCTTTCTTTATTATCATATTAAAATATTTTCTCTCATAATGAGTTTCTATAAATCTTTTATCTGCTTCATTATAAAAGTAATTTTTTACGAACCTCGAGTATCCTCCACGGGAGGCAATTCTGCTCCTACCGTTTTCTTTTATCTGTTTTCTCATTTGGGTTTTATTTTTTTAGTTTCTTTATTATCACTTTAGTAAAATAGTTTTTTTATGAATCACAAATATCCTCTACGGGAGGTACTCTTGCACCTGCCGTTTACTTTTTTCCTTATTTTTTTAATCACACATTCATTTTTTTATTATCATATTAAAACATTTTCTCTCATTATTCATTTCTATTATTCTTTTATTTGTTTCATTATAAAAGTAATTTATTTAGAACCTCGGGTATCCTCCACGAGAGGTAGTCCTGCTTCTATCGTTTTCTTTCATCTGTTTTCTCACTTTGTTTTTATTTTTTAGTTTTTTTATTATCACTTTAGTAAAATGATTTTTTTATGAACCGCAAATATTCTCCACGGGAGTTAGTCTTGCTTCCGTCGTTTGCGTTTTTCTTTTTTCTTTTTTCTTTTGTTTTTAATCACATGTTCTTTTTCTTTTTTTATTATCTTATTAAAACATTTTCTCTCATTATTCGTTTCTATTAATCTTTTATCCGTTTCATTATAAAAAATAATTTAATCGCGGGTATCCTCCACGGGAGGCAATCCTGTTCCTACCATTTTTTATCTGTTTTCTCACTTGGGTTTTATTTTTTTTAGTTTCTTTATTACCACTTTAGTAAAGTGATTTTTTTATGAACCACAAATATCCTCCACGGAAGGTAGTCTTGCTCATGTCGTTTGCTTTTTTCTTTTTTCTTTTGTTTGTTTATCACACATTCATTTTCTTTTGTTATTATTATATTAAAATATTTTCTCTCATTATTTATTTCTATTAATCTTTTCTCTATTTAATTATAAAAGATTTTTTGTAAGAAACTCAGGTATCATTCACGGGGTACAGTCCTGCTCCTACCGTTTTCTTTTTATTGTTATGTTTTAACTTATTATCTTTCTTATCTATTTTGATTTATTTATTCTATTTACCTGTATTAAAATTGTTCCCACAATACACACGTCGTGTTTTCAATTTTTTTTCCCACAAAACTATTTAGACTTTATATGTTTTTAAAGTTATTGGGTGTGAGATCTCAATGATCAATACATTTTAAATTTATAATTATATTAATTATATATGTATTGGTTACTATTTTTTATAAATTTGATACTAATTTACTATTCACATCCTACTAATTGATGTAATATATTTCCTAAGTTAATTTTATTATAAAAAATAAAAATTTAATAATAAATTTAAAAACAAACATTATCTATTACCTAACGTCACCCGTGCATCCGCACGGGTAACTTGCTAGTTACCTCTTAAGCTGGCGAAGAAGCTATAGGCAAAAACGAGAGAGACTTGAGTGGACACTACCCAAATATGAGGTGTAGGACACATCAAATGAAAGACAACTACCTCATTAAAAATATTATAAAATAATGAGTATTAAAATCATGTTAAATTAAAAAAAAATGAAAATATTGTTTAATTGAATGGGGAAGCTAGGTGAATTTCTTATTCCCGCTAGCTTTTTTTAATCTACATGTTTGAAATTGATTGAAGATGAGATGCTCAATCATTAGTGAAACCAAGAGCCATGTTTCAACGATTAATGTCTTTTAGAGAGATGAAAAATCCAAAGTTGATTGTAATTGCTTTGGGGATATTGTGGTTTTTATACTACTTGGCATATTAATACTAATAAATACAACTTGATTTTATACACCATTTGTTGGTATAAATCATGTTAACAAAATATCATGCTTGGTTGTGCACTTAATGAAACTACAATTTCTTTTGATTGGTTGTTGAAAGTATTTTTGGAGAGTATGGGAAATTAATTAATGCCAAATACAAGTTATCAATTATGCTTGTGACATATGGCAAAAAATGCTCCTTCTTATTAGGTGCACTCAGTTCTGACTATAACATTCGTGATTCAGAAGAAGAACTAGCTAGTGGTGGACCCGTGCTGATGCATTGATTATGTACAGATTGATTGATATATATATATATATATGGTATTAATTTAAATTTAAGTAAATAAAAATAATTGTACTCCAATAATAATTTGAAAGATCCCTTCTTGTATCTTCAACCATTTTATTATGCCTTCATCTCTTCATCCTACACAATAAAATAATTCATATACAGAAAAAAATATTAGAATGAATTAAGTAAGCATGTACTGAAAAAATTTATCTCTTAGATATCCATTTCATATATGTATTTATAAGTCTTTTCTTGACATGTAATAAATTTAAATGGGTGGAAATGAATTTTATTAAATGAAAATGAAAATTGTATAAGTAAAAATGAGAGTGAAATTCTTACCAGTTATTTCAATATCTTTAATATTATATGCTTTTACAGAATTCACCAATAACAAAGTAAAGTGTATGTATAAGGAAAAGAATGAAAAAGAAAGAAATAAATAATAGTAATTTAATATTATACATATATAAAATTAATACGAGCATCAAATCGTAATAAATAAGTTTCCATTTCTTTAATGTTATATACTTTGTACAATCATGTGTAAAGATGCCAAAAGGGTACAGTTCTCCTGATTTATATATTAGTATTAAAAATGCAATGAAAATAAAAAATAAAGCATAAGTCATATTGTAATATAATATTTAAGGTTTAAGATACTGACCTATTATAGATTTTGGAAGGCCTCTTTGAAGAAAATATTGGCAATGGTGTTTAAAGTTCTTCCTTCTTTATCATATATCAATATCTTTAACCCTTGTTTGCTTTTAACTCTAGATATTGCAACATACAATTGTCCATGACTAAACACTGTTTAGGTAAATATAAACCAACACTGGCTAGTGATTGACCTTGAGACTTATTGATAGTCATAGCATATGAAACAACTAAAGGAAATTGTCTTCTTATAAGCCTAAAAGGCCATGGTGATTGAGAAGGAGACATAGACATTCGAGGAATGTATGTCAAATTCCCAATATTCTTTCCCGATATGATCTTGGCTTCAATTACATGATTTGCCAGCTTTGTCACGATTAATGGAGTGTCGTTACACAATCATTCAGATTGGTCCAAATTTCTCAACAACATAATTGGAGCACCAACTTTTAATTTGATTTTGTGATTAGGTAGACCTGAAGTTTGAAGTTGGTTTAAAAACTCAGGAGTAAGGGCCTCAAATGCAGGTGTTACTCATAAACTTAAAATTAAAGATCGAAGATGTTGACAATGAACATAAAGGAAATATTTATTAAAATGTTTCAATAGAAGTACAAGGGGTCAAATTAGGTTACAAGGGATTGCTATTCGAACCTAACACTTCCCTTTCCTATTACATTTTCCTACAGGGACGTTCGCTCTTCGAACCAGTGCTACATCTTCGAGAAGTAGTTGCTCTGACCCTTGAGTCAGTGTCATGTCTTCGAGGGAGGAGTGGCGTTGTGCTTTGAGCCTTGAGGGGGGATTGGTTCGAAGCTTGGATCTTCCAAATAATTCAAGAACCTTAATCCCTCACCCTCATCTTCCTCTGCCTCCTCCTCCTCCTCCTCCTCCTCTTCTTATTCTTCTTCTTCTTCTTCTTCTTTCTTCTTCTTCTTCTTCTTCCAAGGATCAGAAGACTGGGTGTTGGGCCTTGAGATCACCCATTAGCCTAGGATCAAGCTTGGCAGCAAGGAGGTGGGAGTAATACCAGGCCATGCATGGGGATAAGGCCTTGTATTTGGATCTTCCAAATAATCCAAGAACCTTAATCCCTCACCCTCATCTTCCTCTGCCTCCTCTTCCTCCTCCTCCTCCTCCTCCTCCTCCTCCTCCTCCTCCTCCTCCTCCTCCTCCTCTTCTTCTTCTTCTTCTTCTTGACTGGGTGTTGGGCCTTGAGATCACCCATTAGCCTAGGATCAAGCTTGGCAGCAAGGAGGTGGGAGTAATACCAGGCCATGCATGGGGATAAGGCCTTGTATGTTGGCTGCGCTGTTCGACCTGAGGTCAAGGTCCATGTTGAAGTGACCACTAATGTTGGACACCCTGTCGACCTGAAATCCAAAAGTAATGGAAGGATCAGGTCGTACAGGGAAACCAATATCAGGGATCTCTCCATTGTTGAGGGGAAGAATGATGAAGCAAAATGGAGTTTCACCCTTTTTATAGGGATGAAAGTCATGAAGGTATTAAAAGCGCCACTCCAATGAGCCAATGAGAGAATGTCTTAATCACTTTGATCAAGGTGAACGGTGATCAAGAAAGTCAAGTTGGGCGGTAGGTGTACGTTGCTTCGAAGAGCATGGTAAGTCGTAAGAGGTTCGAAGTCCCTTGGTGTAAAGAGAGGAATAAGGAAGGGTCTAGACGAATTCGAGGTAGGCCATGATTCGAAGAGGAAGAGCCTTTGTTGTGGCTCGAAATGACTTCCTTACTGTGGTCTGAAGAAACCTTTTCTTGTCAGTTTGAAGGGGTTCATATCCCCCCTTTTTGCTCAGATTGTCTTAGGCGTTGTCCACATCACCAAAGACAATTATCAGAGATAAGTCCCCATAAGTGCATGTTGAGAATGTGGGTTCATGGGAGTTACATGGAGAGTTGAGGGGAAGTTATGGCAACCCAGAAATAGTTACCAGGAACGAATATAAATAAGAGAAAGAAAGAAGAGACAGAGATCCGCAACCTGAACACTCACTAGCACCCTGAAAGCCGTAGCATCCACCTCAGAGATCAAAGGCACCCAGCACGCGAAGAGAAAGTAGGGATCATGCAGACCACCCTTTTTACGTTCTTCATTTACATTTTTATGCTTTATAGTTTAGGATTTATGATGTTGTAATTGCTTCAAGTCAGTTACCATTGTTGTACGTTAACTTTCACTTTTAATACATATTAAGGCCCGTTTAAGGGCCTCTTTCTACTCGTTCTGTCTTCTTCTCCACTTCTTTCCTAGATTTCACACTAGGTAGAACCCACACAATTAAAGGATTCGTATCTCATCCTAGATTGCTCTGAGATACATTTGTTTGGACTAAATCCCGGGACAAACAAATTGGCACGCTCGGTAGGACCCTTTCTTCATAGTGTTGTATGAATCTGAGAAGTGGTAGGAAAACCATGACAAATAGGAACAAAAATGGTTCTAGAAGTTCTTCTGGAAATTCCTCAACCAATGAGGCTTCCCATGGCAGCCATAATGGCAGTCAAAACTCCCCAGGTGGAGTTGGGAGATATAAGGAAGATGAAGTACCCACGAGTACTCTTCCTCAACCCGAGGAACCAGTGGTTAGTCAAGTGAGATCATACGAGCCCCTTAGGGCCGAGAGACCACCCCTGGTTTTCATACCCAGAGTGTTGTAGCTACTTTAGGTATGTCTCAAAGTGTTTATACGAACCCATTGGCAGTTCTTGTTCCCCCTAGGAACACCAGGAACTCACCAGAAATGTGGTCAAACCAACTAGGACCAAGTACTTTCACCAACGTGGCCCTGCAGTACATGAGACAGGAAATGGATGAGAGTAACCATGATATGGTTAACATGTTAACCCACCAAATGGCCACAATGATAACTCCCTTGGTAGCAACCACAAACCAAAACTATCAACTGTTAGCAAGACAAATGGGGAGGCTTGCTGATGTTTTTGGGACCGAACCAGAAGTGGTTGGCCTCGAGAGACAGGAGGCAATCAAGAGAGAGCCTCAACTCGAACTTGGTTTGAATGGACCAAAGAGAGTACCTCCAGTGATTGTGGCTCGAAACCAAGATCCTGATTTAGTTGTTGATAGGGTAAGGCAGATGAACCTTGGGGGGCAACATAATGTTGCTAATATAGTGGAGCAAGTGTTGAATAGGCATGGTTTTAATGTAGGCTAGGCCAACTAGCCCTATTTTGTCTCAGCATTTCCCCAAGATATCCTGCAAGCAGATTACCTAGGGGACTAAAGGTTCCAAAGTTCTCCAAGTTTGTTGGAGAGATAGGAGAGTCAACTGTGGAACATATGGCTAGATACCAGATCGAGTGTGGAGACCTAGCCAATAATGAGCCATTGAAGATGAAATATTTCCCTAGTTCATTGACCAAGAATGCATTTACTTGGTTCACCACACTGCCTCCAAATTCGATCCAGAATTGGGTCCAGTTAGAAAGAACGTTTCATGAACAGTTCTTTAGGGGTGAAAGTAAAGTGAGTTTAGTGGATCTTATGGGTATTAGGAGGACACCTAATGAAACTATAGAGGATTATCTGAATAGGTTCAGACAATCAAAGGCTAGGTGCTTCACTCCTATTCCTGAACATGAGTTGGTTTAGATAGCTACTTGGGGTCTTGAGTTTTACATTAGAAAGAAGTTGATTAACCTCCCAGTTTGAGATATGGCCCAACTAGCAGATAGAGTTAGGCAAATAGAGCAAATCAAAGCAGAAAAGGCCAAGTATAAGAAGTTCGATAGAGTAGGCAAGAGAGACAAAATAGCCTATTTAGATGCCATTGAAAATGGTAGTGACTCAAATAGTGATAACGAAGAAAATGAGGTTAATGTGGCTGAATTAAAGCATGGGCCTTCCTATGTTTGTTCTCTGTTGAGACCAGCAAAAGAGGACTCGAATTCCTCTAATAATGAGAAATTTCAGAAACCATCATATGGTTTCGATGTCACAAAGGCAGACCAAATCTTTGATATTTTGCTAAAATATAAACAAATCATCTTGATTGATGATCATAAAATCCCCACACTCGAATAGAGGAAAGGGAAGAAATATTGCAAATATCATAATGTTTATGGTAATCTAACTAATCATTGTGTTCGTTTCAGGGACTTGATTCAAAAGGCAATTTCAAAGGGGAGACTCAAGTTCGAGGAAAAGATGAAGAATACAATGAAAGTGGACGCCAACCCATGTGACAACAATGTTCATTACACTGAGCCCTTCGAGATCAATATGGTCGAAGTGGAGCCAGTTGATGCTGTTAGGAATATGCACTAGAGACTTATATGTTTATGAACATCCATCACTTGTATCATGTTATTTTATAAAGGCAATTAATTCTTTTAGAATATAATTATTGTCCTTAGAATATTAAACTTAAACTTCATAAGATATCAAGTAGATGACTTGATTGTGAGATCTTATGAAGAACTATTCTTAAATAGTCCCTAGTCAAGTATCATCTTAGGACAAAGATGCATTTAGACAAGATGTGAGTTCATTGATGATCACATCTCACAAATCATGGATATGAGATATCGTGTACTCACATAGGTACACATTAAGAGTAATGGTGTACTGGACAGACCCGCCTTAAGAACGTTGCATGGATTGTTACATAAGTGTCATGAGCATTTCTTAAATTGATAAATATTGTATGAAGTCTTTTGACCTGAAATCACTATGATTCCTACATAAGGGTTTATATGTTTTAAATATCATCAAACGTTACCTGTAACAAGGTGATCATAAAGTTGGTATTTAGACATATAATAAATTATATGGTGGGATGTGAGTGACCCAGATGGGGTTTGTCCCTCCTATGTAACAGGAGTTATATATGTAGGCCTCTTGATAAAGTGAGACTGAAAAATGCATGGCCATGCTCAGGAGGATAAACATGGGATGTTTATTTTTTGTGCAGTCTACTTGGGGATCAAGAAAACATAAATTGAACTATACAAGGTTGACACAATCCATGCCCTTGTGTTCAATTAGATATTTGGACAAAGGGACATATCGTATAAATTATTATCATAAATAGGATTTATCAAAGTTATTGATAATCTTCAATATGGATAGTGATCTATTGCTAGATACCGCTCACTATTTATGATATTAAATATAAAAGATTTTTTTATTTAATATCATAACCAAATATTAAAAACCTATTGGGTCACATGCATATAACATGCCACTAAAAAAGGAAAATAATTCTAATTTAATTTAATTAGAATTATAACCTAATGGGCCAGGTCCATATGCGATAGGGATGAGTAAGTGAGGGGGTAAAACCCAACCCACCACTTTATAAATAGAGCATGAGATGCACTACCCTATACACATGAGAAATCGCTTTTACTCTCTAAAACACTACTAGCAGAGTTGAGGAGGGTTTCCTAGTTCGGCTGTTGGCGTGGACACCTCTAGAGACGTGGCTGCTATTGCCTCGTTCATAATCCTAATAAGGTACGACCTTTTGTTTTATATCCTTTCATGCCTTGATTCGTATTTTCGCAAAACGAATATAACAAGGGAGGGAATCCATTTATTTCCGCTGCACCCTGACCACATGCTTGATTCCCTTCAATTGGTATCAGAGCGTTGGTTTGTGATAAACACGTTTTAGGCTTTTAATCGTTTGAATATGGTGATATTCTGTTTCTTTTCTGTTGAAAATGCATCTGTATGTTAAACGTCGTTTTCTGCGCTTCATCTGCGCTGGGCGCATGTGAACCGCAACATACAAGATTTTGAATCTCGAACCTGCGCTTCACTCACGCTGAGCGCAAGTAAAGCGCAAGTGAAGCGCAAGTAGAGCACAAATTACAAAATTTAAAACTGGAACCTGCGCTTCACCCACGCTGGGCGCAGGTGAAGCGCAGATGTGCATTTGAATTATTTTGATTCCTTTATTGATTGTTTCATGTGCGCTGTATATTTATTTATATGTTCTGGTGTTAGAGGGTCCCTTGGAACATGAAGAGTTCATGTCTTGGGCGTCAAAGGGTTCAATTGTTGAAGTCTTGCCTCGATTCAAATGTTGGCTGCGATAAACATGCCACTTATCAATTTGCTGATTAAAACGTATTCGAATGATACAAGGGACTTACCTGTTTGCAGGTTCGTGAAGTATTCGTTTGATGCGAGACACTTATTGATGATTGGTTAAGTGTTTATCAAATCCAATTTTTGTTTTCGGGCCCTGCCCCGATCCCCGCAAGGGGCGGCCTCCCCTTGACCCCGCCCGCTGACCGGGCAGCGGGACCCCCATGCTACACTGTGTAGTGTGTTTTTTTTCGTATGCGTGTCATCAAACGTCACTCAATATATACATCTAATTATATCACTTATTTTACAATCAAGTTGGATGTTGGTGTTGCATGATGGTTGGTTAAGGCCTTAGTTATTTTATTTAAATACGACTTGTTTGTTGTGCCTTATCTCCTATATTCTATTTGTAATTCTTTTCTGATCTTTATCCCCTTGTATGTTAAACGGAGTTTTTTCTTGTTATGTAATATAACCGGGAGGACATGGAGCATGGATTCAGTGGGAGATTTGGAGAGCTCAAGATTATATAGTTGATGTAATTTTGTATTTGTTTTTAGGAGGCCATAACCATATCATGTATTTGTATGAGATGCATGCTTGTGTGTTTTTGTTAAATGGTTTAACAAAAGGGTAAAATTAAAACGATCAAATCCCTCAAAGAGAATATTAAGTCTTTTTGCCTTCCAATGAATAACACTCGTTAAGACTAGAGTCGATGAAGTGTGGGTCTGCCAAAGCAGGGTACCTTTATCTATACTAGTAAAACGCGATAGGATAAAAAGTAATATCCGACTATTAATCATTGGGTTTTGACTTAACTAGGTATATTCAATAGGATTGAAAAACCTAGAGGCATTAAGTTAGGCATTACTTCATAAGATGAATTAGAATAAGAGTTATTCACCTAACTATCCAAGAGTTGTATGATATGCAATTGGAAAGCGTGTTCCTACCTAAATAACCTTTTCTTAAGCGATCAACCAAAGCTGACTTAAAATAAGGTGAAATATGGATCTTGGATTTTCTGATTATTGAGGGTACTTATTTTTTGAATCAAAATAGTGGGAGGCATATTTAATTAAAGCCCTTGTTAAATATGTTTGTTATATGATACTTATTGTTGAGTCTAAGAATTAATTTGAGTATTCAAATTTCAGCTTAAGACTCAGTATCCTTAGGTTTTAATGATTACCAAATAAGATCATATAAGCAGGTTCTACTAAAAAAGGTATTGTTTTGTAGAATGCATTTCAGGTTGTAATATTTATGTGAAACCTAGAAGACAACAAAGGAAGAAGAAATCCACAAGAAAGATGAAGCAAAACTGAAGAGAAGAAAGAACATTATGAGGGAAGCATCTTTCAGAAGGACATGATGAGAGAAGGAAAGTACATTCATCTCAAATCGCATATTGGTAATATCTTTCCTATCTTAGTTTAGATGTAATTATTAAACTTCTTTGGAAATTGAGTATTGCTATTGAAGTCGTTAATGTTTAATTGTCTAATATGTGTGAAAACCATTTATTGAACTTATTTTAAATATATCGTGTGCTAAGTAGTTGAAGAGTCTTTAAAATTTTAAACACTTTCTCAAAAACTGATACAACGCTACGTAAATTAATGGTTCATCAACCGGTTTCTCATTATTGGCACGATGCACAACTCTCCATGTCTGTTCAGTGCATGTAACCGTCATCATCAATGCATGAAGCACGCCTTTTTGCCTATGTATAAGGTCTGGAAGATCACCTTGAGAACTACACTTCATCAATCCTTAAGAGCCAAAGTTCTCCAAGTACCTTAATTCCTCAGATCAACTGTACTCTTTTGGCAAATATGTCTACATCTAGTGACTCAAACTCCTCAATGTTCGATGAGAGAATCATTCCCTCAAAAATGGTCAATCTCTCTGACTTTGACGAGGCACCTCAAAATTGCTGAGTACTTTGAAGCAGTAGGCTGGACTGCCTTCTTCAACAACATTTCCTCTCCATGGCAGGAGGAAAGTGTTCTTGAGTTTTGGGACAACTCTAAGATTACTTTTGAACCTACTCGTACATGAATAAAGATAGTGGCACAGGGAAGAACTCTTTTTGTAGATAGCAAACTAGTAGCTGAAGTGATTGGTGTTCCTGCAAGTGGTGACAATTTCTTCGACGGATGGGAATCATTGAATGGTGAGACAGTTGTCTATGATGAACTCTTGTTTGGCAGAAGATGACTCGCTCCCTATAATCATTCTCAACTTTTGAATACTCCCAGAGCTCTCCTTGTTGTGCTGAACTATTGCATCCTTCCAAAAGGAAGCAATAACTTCTTTATCAGTCGGCTAGAAAGGTTTGTGTTGGGTCATCTGATGCTGAAGCAGAAAATCAGTCTTCCTTTTGTTATGATGTATCAGATGTCTTTCAGACAGGAGTTGGGCAATGAAAACCTCTATCCCCACAACACCCTGATTATGAAAATTTTGATGCACAAGGGCTTTCCTATTGATAGTCTCTTTGACCAACCGCCTCCTTACTTCTTCACTCTGGGAATGTATGATCAGTTAGACCGGACCTTATCAGCACGAGAAGAAGCTTCTGAGAACCAGGTGGCTATCCCTTCTCTCTTTGCATCTCATGACAAAGGGAAAAGAGTTTATGCTCATCTGAGTGCTCATGGAAGGACAAGGATGGTGTTGGCTGCATATAATCTAAAGAGGGTGCATAAGAGGATAAATCGGCTTGCAAAGAGGCTGAAGGTAACTGAAAAAGAGTTACAAGAGCTGAAGTCAGAAAAGGAGAATGCCAATGCTGCTGAGGACCCATCTGCTGATGACCATTGATTTTCTAGTGTCTTGTCATTACCCCTGTTATAATTAATTTTTTAATAATAAAATTTAAACTTTTGTTTTGCATTTAATTTACAAGTTTCTCTTTATCTGTGCTATTTCATATTTGTGCTCTATTTGCATACGTTTAATTGTATCTTTCACATAATACATTTCCTTTAAATATTAACAGTTGGTAAAGATAAAAACTATTAACTTGATAAAATATGATAAGATTAAAATATACATTCTAAGATATTTCCTTGAACAAGTAACAAATGTATTTGGATTAATTTAGATGCTACTGAAAGGTATTTTTTTTAGTCTGTGTATGGTACAACTAACAGGTCTTGAAGATCTTCTTAAGATGATCATCTGAAAGTAATATCATCTGAAAAAGGTAGCTGGTGTAACATCATCTTTATTCTCTGAACCTGTTCAGAAGGTTCTCAATGAACTTACTGAAATTGTGGGTCAGGAATACTAAAATGATTAACACTCAAGACTCTAAGCCTACCTCAAATCTTGAGAGACAAATCTGACATGATATCATTCCCATTCTCTGAACCTATTCAAAAAGTTCTAAATGAACTTAATGAAATTGTGGGTCAGGAATGTTAAGATGGTTGATGCTCAAGTCATTAAAGTCTATCTCAATCCTTGAGGGACAGGTCATGATGATTGATTCAGAGTACGAAGAACAAAGATTATGTTGTCAACAAGCAACAAGAAAATTCAGAAGAAGAAAGGTCTTTGAAGACAAGATTAAGTCTCAGAAGATGTGCTTCTTCAACCTAAGTATCTCTGGTGGTGACATTGTTCTATCTCGTAACCTAGAATTACTTTATGTGAAAACTGCATCTTGCCTATGTATGAATGTTTGTTGAATAATTATGAATTTCCTCTTAACAAAGTAAGATTTTTTTAACAACACCTCTTTAATTTTTTTTTATAAAACATATCATTCTCAGCTGAAACATTTTTTTCTCTTTAAAATCTTTAACTTCCTTTATTAAAAGTTTTTCTTTCAATCTTTTAAATCATCACTGCTGATTCGGTTCCCTATGACTAATAGCACTTCACCTGTCCAATCAATTATGTACGTTTTGGTACTCCCAAGGTCTAAAACTGTCATCATTAATGCTACCCGAGCCCATATGTATTCCGTGAACAACAATCCAAAAGATTCAATCTCTTCAGTTCTCTCTTCTATCTCTTGCTTCAAAGTCCTATAAATACTCTAGAGCTCTTGACTCATACTTATCACTTCAAAGTTTTTCTACAAACTTTGAAAAAGGGGCTGAGTGTATCGCTCTCAGAAGGATGATGAAAAAGCAAAGGAGAACAGAGGAAGAAGTACTGGAACACTGTGAGTAGAAGATCAAGTCATCATTGATGATGTGTGGAATGATGAGTACAAGAAAGGCTTCATCTGAAAACCCGCTTCTCTGTACTTTGAACATGAAGATCATGGTACATCAAGGGAGAAATGGATATCCAGTGATCGATCACGTACTAACCAATCTAATGAGGGAAACCACTTCAATAGTGGTCCTAAGGATTAAGATTGTGGTTGGTGGTCGAAATTCTGTGTTAAATGATGTATCTCCACCGTTCCAGTCTTCAAAGGGAGATTGCGTGCGGAACGCACGGTTGGGAACAGAATACAGGCTCAAGAGGCGCTTCTAAGGCTTTTCAGCCAAAGAAGTGGTGGTAGCTTTGAAAGAGAGGGAAGCTGCTGATAAGGCTATGCCTCAGCCTATCATAGGAATCTAGAGAGGTAGCTGTGATAAATGTGTTTTCAGTTTTTCAAAAAGATTTTCTAAGAAAAAGTCTTCATACTTGTGTTTATCTGTATTTTCATACCTATGTTAATGAAATCTTTCTGAAGAGTGTTTCTCTGTGTAATTTCTTTTTGTTGTATGTATCTATTAATCTCTTTTCTTTCTTCTGAAATACGTTTCACAAGTATGTATCTGTCTGTATCTGTTTGTAATTGTTATATGTTTCAGAATCTCTTATTAATATCTGGTATCAAGAATTTTAAAACCTTTTTAATTAATGACAAAAGGGGGAGAAAATATATAACTAACAAAATACATTAAGTTAAGAAATTCAAGTTGACTAAAATATGAAGTTCTGAAGTTAAGCAATTCAGCAGATAACAAGTAATATCAGAAACATATAGATAATGATTGGCGTGATAACGTTCGGTGTCTGAACAAAACATAAAGGTTATAACAATTGTTATAACTAAAAGGTTAACAATTGGTAATTGTTATAGTAACAATTGGTATCTAAAAGGTTAACAGTTAACAGTTAACAATTGGTATCTAAAAGGTTAACAATTGGCATCTAAAATTTTTTAATGTTTTTATTAGGGGGAGTAATATAGATAGGGGGAGCAAACTAAATCATTTATCATCTTTCGTTTCATTTCCTTTATACTTTTTGTTAGATATATATATATATATATATATATCTTATTTGTCATCATTAAAAAAAGGGGAGATTGTTGAGTCTAAGAATTAATTTGAGTATTCAAATTCATCTTAAGACTCAGTATCCTTAGGTTTTAATGATTAACAAATAAGATCGTATAAGTAGGTTCTACTAAGAAAGGTATTGTTTTGTAGAATGCATTTCAGGTTGTAATATTTATCTGAAACCTAGAAGAAAACAAAGGAAGAAGAAATCCACAAGAAAGATGAAGCAAAACTGAAGAGAAGAAAGAAAAACACAAAATCTAAAGAAAAGTGAAGACTTGACTTCGTCTAAAGAAGTGACTATCATTTGAAGACTTGAAGACAAAAGTGAAGACTTGACTTCATCTGAAGAAGCGACTATCATCTGAAGATTTGAAGATGATTTAAAGCACTCTATATATCTGAAGGCTAAATGTGTCAGAATCAAGGATTGATCTCTTGAAGACGTTGCTAAGTGTGAAGAACACTCTACCCAATGAATTACACTTATTTCAGCATAAGAGTCAGAACTACTTTCTTGCCTCGATCAAAAGTTTTGCACAAATAAGGAAACTCTGCAACTACTGCTGCACCTGCAACAAAAAGCATTTGCGTGCGTAGACCTGCTGCATCTACTGCTGCCCAGAATGTATCAGAAGACTGAACAAAAGTGACAAGAAAGATGTTTGAACTAAGTTTATTAAATTCAACATCTTTATCTATCTGAATCTCAGAAGAATAAGAAGAGACAAATAAGAATAGAGCTGCGATCATTTGAAGAAAAGCAGAAGCAACTCTTGTAAAAAGAAAGGAACTTGCTGAAAGTATCCTTAATGTGAAGAATCAAGAAATGCTTGAAACAATCATCTGAGATAAGCATATGTTGAACCTGATAACATCAAGTTGGAACAATGCAACCATCTGAAAGCTCACTAATCATCTGAAAATATGGAGACTCTCAACTCTGACTACGTGGACAAATCTCAAACTACGGGAAGTCTCAACAAAGGCAAAGACCTTGTGTTCAACAGCTAGAATATTGTTCAAATATTCTTAAGAGAGAAAAAGGAGAAAACTTCAGAAGCTCAAAAGCTAAGCAAAAAGGAAGCTAGCACAAATTGGGCAAAAGGACAAATCCAACGGATATATCCTCACACTCACAGAGAAGAAAAGTGAAAGGAAAAGAAGAAGCAGAGAGAGAAAAGAAATGTCTACCTACTAAAGGAAAATCTCTCAAGATTAAAGAACTCATCTAAAGTGTGTCAGAGCTAATCTATCTGCACACCTATTCTTCTTAAGAAGAAGCAACCGTTTAAGAAGCTATTTCACAACGGGTATTTGAGCCATATCTTTTCTTCTCAACGGTAACCAAACAATCTTCAACGGCTATATTTCATCAGAACATATAAATAGCCTCAAGTAAGGATTATTAAGATTGGCGGCCTTGAATTCTAAGATATAATTTGGCAATCCCATACTGAAGAGGCGAGAATGTAGCCCAAGGGAGCCAATGGTAAAGCCCAAGAAAGAACCAACTGAAGCATAATTCAACATCTTATTAAGCCCATTCTTTGAGGAAGTTATCCCTCACTTAGAGACGAGATTGTACCCAAATTCATACACTTGTATCTTTGTCTTACCCTTGTACTTAGAATTCAATTCATGTATCTTGAGTTAGACTCAGTAATACCTTTGTAGAAGAAGATTCTGAGTTTATGTTTCTTAGAAACTTAAACTTAGTCTATGTTGTAAACACTATATGTGTCTGAGAGCCTGGAGAGGCTTGGTGGAAGAAAGAATACTTGCTGTTGAGCCTGGAGAGGCTTGTCTGTAAAATAATACTGCATAAGTTGCCTGGAGAGGCAGGTGAAAACAAAGGAATACTTTTTGTTAAGCCTGAAGAGGCTGTGGTAAAAGAATACTTGTAGCTGAGTTTAGATAGTGGAAAATCCAGTGGTGGTTTTCCCTGGGACTGGATGTAGCTCACTGGGTTGGTGAGGGAACCAGGATAAATTCTTGGCTAAGTTCTCTTTCCCTTAAACTTTTATTTTAGCTTTATATTTTCGAAGGGGATTGAAAAGTATTTTCATATCAAACTCTAACCCAACGATTTCAATAAACAGTTTTTATAGATAAACAAACATTAGACTATCTCATATCATTTGAAGAATTACAGAAAATACACTTTGAAGAACCTCTGAAATAACCCTATGAAGTGAGTCTGAAAAGAACTCAGTTCAGAAGTTAGAAACAGACTTCAAATGATCACCAATCAACTGAAGTAGTTTAGAAACAATTCTGAAAAGATTGACTGTAATAACCTTTAGAAGGTACCTTGAGATGGTTCTAAATATCTCATCTTTAAATAAGAAACTAAGTTAATTGGATGTTTAGTTAAAACCTTTTTAAGTATTGTTAGTAAGTTTATCAAATTTATCCTTCTTATCTTTCGCGCATTTCTAATAACTCTAAAATTAAAGTTTTTCATAATAACTTGTTTTAATTTATCTGTAGTTTACTTCAAGATTTCCAAAATTGTTTAAAAAGTTCAAAACACTATTCAACCCCCTTCTAGTGTTTCCCGTGGTTCTAACACTTACTTGCATAATTTTCTGTTAATAGATAACCATGGCAACAAACACAACAAGTAACCTGTCATTGAGATCTGTCCTTGAGAAGGACAAACTCTCTTGGACTAACTTTCTAGACTGGTACATAAACCTAAGGATAGTCCTTAGGCATGAAAAGAAGCTGTATGTTTTGGAAGAGCCCATTCCTGAAACACCCACTACAATTGCTTTGAAAGCTGACAAGGATGCTTTGAAGAAGCATCTGGATGATGCTCTCGATGTAGGTTGCCTTATGCTTGCTACCATGAATGCTGAACTCCAAAAACAACATGAGAACCTGGAGACATACGATATAATCGTACATTTAAAGAGACTTTATCAAGGCCAAGCTAGGCATGAACGATTTGAAGTCTCAAAGGCATTTTATCAATGTAGACTGGCAGAGGGAAGTCCTGTTGGTGCTCATGTGCTCAAAATGATTGGGTACATTGAAAACCTAGAAAGGCTTGGATTCCCATTAGGCCAAGAGTTGGCCACTGATCTTGTCCTGCAATCGTTGCCGGACAATTATAGTCAATTCTTCATGAACTACAACATGAATGAATTTGACAAACCACTGCCAGAATTGTTGAGCATGTTGAGAACAACTGAGCAAAACATTAATAAAGGTAAAGGGAAGACCATATTGATGGTCTAACCTGAAAAAGGCAAGGGCAAGAAGAAGTTCAAGAAGCCCTATTTCAAATCAAAGGACAAGGTCAAAGACAAGCCTAGTACCTCTGCTTTGAAGCCTACTGGCGGGATAGCTAAGGAAGGAAAATGTTTCCACTGTGGCCAATCAGGACATTGGAAGAGAAACTGTGCAAAGTACCTGGAGGAGATAAAAAAGAAGGGAAGTGAGACTTCCATCTTAGATATTTATGTTATAGAAGTCAGTTTATCTGCTTCTGCATCATGGGTATTAGATACTGGATGTGGATCTCACATTTGCATGAATGTGCAAGATCTAAAAAGGAGTAGACGACTGGCTAAAGGCGAAATCGACCTGTGAGTCGGAAATGTAGCAAAAGTTGTTGCTTTAGCCGTAGGAACTTATTATTTAACTTTTCCAACTGGGCTAGTTATTGAGTTAGATAATTGTTATTTTGTGCCAGCCATTAGTAGGAATATTATTTATGTTTCTTGTTTAGACAAGAATGGTTTTTCATTTATAATAAAGAACAACAGTTGTTCAATTTAATTAAATGATTTGTTTTATGGTTGTGCAAAATTAAACAATGGACTATATGTTCTTGACTTTGAAGTACCTATTGATAAGTGTAAAATATGTGTTATTTTCCTATAGTTTTTATTACACTTATCAAGGTCAAAATCTTAATTTATGCCCAAAATTATCCCTTTTTGTTAATATTTATAATAAT